>JADBJO010001939.1:254639-264639 GCA_016801955.1 Conus betulinus | reverse complement strand
ACTTTTCTAATTCATCAATGTGAGTGGGGGCAAGAATGGATGGGGTGGTGGCTACAAAGATTCATTCAGAATTCACACACAGCCACACACATATGCACATACAGGTGTGCATGTGCACGCAATGGGATGGGTTGAATTCTCTTCAGTGGAGTGGACCCTCTGTCTGTATCATGCATGACTGAGATTTTTCTCCACCCCTCAATGGCTTTAATTAACCCTTTAACCCCTAGTACAACCACTGGCTATAATCATGTATAGCCTTCCCAGCTTGGCTTCTTTTGACTGTGCAGTTGGAAGATTGGAGTTGCTTTACTCACACTGTCAAATCTTTGTACTGGTACATCAAAAAGGCACACGGCTTCAGAATTCAGAAATTTTTTTTTTTTTTTTTTTTATATCACATTAGATTTTCAATGTGTTTGAATATCCAGGAATACACAGACTAGGAGCTACACATATTCTTCATCCCTTCATCAACTTTACCTAGGTGGACCATATCATTGTCAAACAAGTAACCTGCAACCATGCCAATTCATTTCCCATGTGCATTGATGGAGTTCTTTGTTCAGATTGTCCATTATGAGTTCATCTGATCCTTGCCTCAGTGTGACATTAATGGAATTCCTTGTTCAGATTGTCCATTATGAGTTCATCTGATCCTTGCCTCAGTGTGACATTAATGGAGTTCTTTGTTCCGATTGTCCATCATGAGTTCATCTGACCCTTGCCTCAGTGTGACATTAATGGAGTTCTTTGTTCAGATTGTCCACTATGAGTTCATCTGACCCTTGCCTCACTGTGACATTAAATGGAGTTCTTTGTTCAGACTGTCCACTATCAATTCATCTGACACTTGCCTCAGTGTGACATTAATGGAGTTCTTTGTTCAGATTGTCCATTATGAGTTCATCTGATCCTTGCCTCAGTGTGACATTAATGGAGTTCTTTGTTCAGTTGTCCATTATGAGTTCATCTGATCCTTGCCTCAGTGTGACATTAATGGAGTTCTTTGTTCAGATTGTCCATTATGAGTTCATCTGATCCTTGCCTCAGTGTGACATTAATGGAATTCCTTGTTCAGATTGTCCATTATGAGTTCATCTGATCCTTGCCTCAGTGTGACATTAATGGAGTTCTTTGTTCAGATTGTCCGTTATGAGTTCATCTGATCCTTGCCTCAGTGTGACATTAATGGAGTTCTTTGTTCAGATTGTCCATTCTGAGTTCATCTGATCCTTGCCTCAGTGTGACATTCATGGAGTTCTTTGTTCAGATTGTCCACCATGAGTTCATCTGATCCTTGCCTCACTGTGACAGTATTTCACTGGCTTGGGGTGCCGGAGAGAACAGTGACAACCAAGTCACCGAACTATTCACATTTAGCACATACAATGCAGCACATGACATAAAAATGAATAGCTTCAAATACACCTGCTCCCCCCCCCCCCCCCCCCCCCCCCCCCCCCCCCCCCCAAGCTCCCAAGTGTCCGTTATGTTAAGTACAGGTTAAGGTTCGAACAGTCGTGAATTCCCTTTGTTATGTATAGGTTAAGATTCGGACGGGTCGTGAATTGGATCAAGATCCATGCTCAACCTCAAGGCTTGTGCAAGTGGGCATTTGGGGCCGTGTTCGCTGGATGAGGGGTTGGCACAGGGAGGAAAGAGTTAAACTGATGTATGAGTCACACCAGAGAACTGTCCACCCATGACAACTCACGGTCACATACCACTGATGTCACATAGGTGTTCTCCCCCCTTCCTTTCCATACCTGCCCCCCCCCCCCCCCCCCCCACCTCCCTGACTCCTCTCACCCCAATGACCCTCAGGTCACCACGGCAGGCAAACACTCTCCTGCATTTTACAAATCCTGGACATGTATATGCTGATCTCAAATCTACCTGTGATGTATGTTTACTGTGGGGTGAGGATTTGCCTGTTTACTGTGGGGTGAGGGCTAACATGTTTACTGTGGGGTGAGGGGTTTGCCTATTTACTGTGGGGTGAGGGATTGCCTGTTTAGTGTGGGGTGAGGGGTTGCCTGTTTACTGTGGGGTTCCCTGTTTACTGTGGGGTGATGGGTTGCCTGTTTACTGTGCATGTGGGGTGAGGGGTTGCCTGTTTACTGTAGAGTGAGGGGTTGCCTGCTTACTGTGGGGTGAGAGGTTGCCTGTTTACTGTGGGGTGAGGGGGGGTTGCCTGTATACTGTAGAATGAGGGATTACCTTACTGTGGGTGAGAGATTGCCTGTTTAATGTGAGGTGAGGGGTTGCCTGTTTACTGTAGAGTGAGGGATTGCCTGCTTACTGTGGGGGGTGAGGGGTTGCCTATTTACTGTAGAGTGAGGGGCTGCCTGCTTACTGTGTGGGTGAGTGGTTGCCTGTTTACTGTGGGGTGAGGGGTTACCTGTTTACTGTGGGGTGAGGGGTTACCTGTTTACTGTGGGGTGGGGGGTTACCTGTTTACTGTGGGGTGAGGGGTTACCTGTTTACTGTTGGGTGAGGGGTTACCTGTTTACTGTAGAGTGAGGGATTGCCTGCTTACTGCGGGGTGAGGGGTTACTTGTTTACTGTAGAGTGAGGGATTGCCTGCTTACTGTGGGGTGAGGGGTTGCCTATTTACTGTAGAGTGAGGGGTTGCCTGCTTACTGTGGGGTGAGGGGTTGCCTGCTTACTGTGGGGTGAGGGGGTACCTGTTTACTGTGGGGTGAGGGGTTACCTGTTTACTGTGGGGGTGAGGGGTTACCTGTTTACTGTGGGGGGTGAGGGGCTGCTTGCTTACCGTGGGGGTGAGGGGTTGCCTGTTTACTGTGGGGTGAGGGGTTGCCTGTTTACTGTGGGGTGAGGGGTTACCTGTTTTACTGTGCCTGTAGGATGTGGGGTTGCCTGTTTACTGTGGGTGAGGGGTTGCCTGTTTACTGTGGGGGGTGAGGGGCTGCTTGCTTACCGTGGGGTGAGGGGTTGCCTGTTTACTGTGGGGTGAGGGGTTACCTGTTTACTGTGGGGTGAGGGGTTACCTGTTTACTGTGGGGTGAGGGGTTACCTGTTTACTGTGCCTGTAGGATGTGGGGTTGCCTGTTTACTGTGCATGTGGGGTGAGGGGGTTGCCTGTTTACTGTGGGGTGAGGGGCTGCTTGCTTACCGTGTGGGGTGAGGGGTTGCCTGTTTACTGTGAGGTGAACGATTGCCTGTTTACTGTAGGATGAGGGGTTGCCTGTTTACTGTGAGGTGAGGGATTGCCTGTTTACCCTGGGGTGAGGGGTTGCCTGTTTACTGTGGGGTGAGTGGTTTTGTGTTTACTGTGGGATGAGGGGTTACCCGTTTACTGTGGGGTGAGGGGTTACCTGGTTACTGTGGGGTGAGGGGTTGTCTGTTTACACACACACACACACACACACACACACACACACACACACACACACACACACACACATACTGGTGCATACACATCCACGTCTATGGACTCTCCACTTTACGCACTTTTCAGTGGACATGCATTTACAGTAGAAAGAGATGGTCCTGAAAGATTCAAAGTCTTATTTCAGTTGACATGTGTTTGGTCATTTGTGTCTGTCATTGCAAAGGTCCAGTATGAGTCTGCCCCAATCTCTAGGAGTCTTGGCAGAGTTGGCAATGGGATGATTCCACCATTTAGTTGGCTGGTGGCTGGAGACAGTGGATATTTAACTAACAAAGGAAGCTGGCTGAGCCTATCTGATAACAGGCGTCCGGATTTGAAAGAGAAACACACAATGGCAACATGTTGGCCTTACATTATCTGTATGTGTCTGATAATAGTGGCCACAGATGGTCCACTCATTCCCTTTACATCAGGGCATTTCATTTCATGGTCTGTATCACACATGTACAATGCACACGCTTGTATACACACAGACACAGACACACACAAGTGCAGGTGCACGTGCACATACATACTGCCCATGTATATATATATATAGAAATGAAAATTCAAATGCTACAAAGACACATGTATGTGTGCAAACACAAACACATATGTACACATTACATACACACACACACACAGCACATACACATCCACACACACATGGTATAAATGATCACACACACACACACATACACACCGGTGCATGCGACACACACACACACACACACACACACACACACACACACACACACACACACACACACACAATAAACACACACACACACACACACACACACACACACACACACACACACACACACACAGTGTCCCACATACAGATATTTGTGTATTGTGTATGCACACATAAAGACAATGTGCACAAACATAGATATGCACACACATATATGCTGTGCACACACACACACACACACACACACACACACACACACACACACACACACACACACACACACACACACAAACAAACACACACAGAAAAGGGAGGGGTGTGTCAATGGTGAAAACCAGCACACTGACAAATGTGAAGTGGTTGGTGGAAGGGGGACAGCACACTGGATAGAAGGTAAGGACTGATGCATCATATTCACAATATCCCATATTGATTTGATTTGGTAAGGACCCATGATACAACATATTCACAACATCCCATGTTGATTTGGTAAGGATTGATACACATGTTCACAACATCCCATGTTGGTTTGGTAAGCGCTGATACATCATGTTCACAACATCCCATATTGTTTGTTAAGGGATTTGGTAAGGACTGATACATCATGTTCACAACATCCCATACTGGTTTGGTAAGCGCTGAAACATCATGTTCACAAATCCCATATTGATTTGGTAAGGACTGCTACATCATGTTCACAACATCCCATGTTGATTTGGTAAGGACTGATACATCATATTCACAACATCCCATGTTGATTTGGTAAGAGATTGGTAAGGATTGATACATCATGTTCACAATATCCCATATTGATTTGGTAAGAGATTGGTAAGGACTGATACATCATGTTCACAATATCCCATATTTATTTGGTAAGAGATTGGTAAGGATTGATACATCATGTTCACAACATCCCATGTTGATTTGGTAAGAGATTGGTAAGGACTGATAACATCATGTTCACAACATCCCATATTGATTTGGTAAGGATTGATACATCATGCTCACATTATCCCATGTTGATTTGGTAAGAGATTGGTAAGGACTGATACATCATGTTCACAACATCCCATGTTGATTTGGTAAGGACTGATACATAACATCCCATGTTGATTTGGTAAGGACTGATACATCATGTTCACATTATCCCACGTTGATTTTTAGTCTTGCCTCCTCCTGTAGTCTTTGCCAGTGTGGGAGAGGGTTGTGATTACTCACTGACAGTTTTGACCTGCATTCAACATCAAAGTTCATTTTATGCACGATACAAAACCTCTTATGGATATCAAGCCTGCCACCATTGTGAATATGGTCACACAGTCTGCAATCAGTTATACACTGTTGAAAAAGAACTTGAAAACTTGTTTTCGTCCCCAGTGCTTTGAGTTGCCCACCCATCACCAACACCATGTCCATCAACACCCATGTCACCACCACCATGTCCATCACCAACACCATGTCACCAACACCATGTCCATTGCCAACACCATGTCCATCACACCATGTCACCAACACCATGTCCATCACCAACACCATGTCACCACCACCATGTCCATCACCAACACCATGTCACCAACACCATGTCCATCACCAACACTATGTCACTACCACCATGTCCATCTCCAACATCATGTCACCAACACCATGTCCATCACCAACACACCACGTCACCAACACCATGTCCATCAGCAACACCATGTCCAGCAGCAACACCATGTCCATCACCAACATCATGTCACCAGCACCACGTCCATCACCAACACCATGTCACCAACACCATGTCCATCACCATGTCACCAACACCATGTCCATCACCAACACCAGTACATCACCAACACCATGTCACCAACACCATATCCATCACCAACACCATGTCCATCACCAACACCATGTCACCAACACCATATCCATCACCAACACCATGTCCACAACACATATCCATCACCAACACCATGTCCATTACAACACGATGTTCACACAGACCAGTGTGAACACTGACAGCCAGTTGTTTCTCTCTCTTCTCCCACTCCTCTCACTGCAACAGTTCCACCATCTCTCTCTCTCTCCACTCCTCTCACTGCCACAGTTCCACCATCTCTCTCTTCTCCATTCCTCTCACTGCAACAGTTCCACCATCCCTCTCTTCTCCATTCCTCTCACTGCAACAATTCCACCATCCTCTCTCACACTCCTCTCACTGCACCAGTTCCACCATCCCTCTCTTCTCCATTCCTCTCACTGCACCAGTTCCACCATCCCTCTCTTCTCCATTCATCTCACTGCAACAATTCCACCATCCCTCTCTTCTCCATTCATCTCACTGCACCAATTCCACCATCCCTCTCTTCTCACTGCACCAGTTCCACCATCCCTCTCTTCTCCATTCCTCTCACTGCACCAGTTCACATCCCTCTCCTCTCACTGCACCAGTTCCACCATCCCTCTCTCTCTCTCCATTCCTCTCCTCTCACTGCACCAATTCCACCATCCCTCTCTTCTCCATTCCTCTCACTGCAACAGTTCCACCATCCCTCTCTTCTCCATTCATCTCACTGCACCAGTTCCACCATCCCTCTCTTCTCCATTCCTCTCACTGCAACAATTCCACCATCCCTCTCTTCTCACTGCACCAATTCCACCACCATCCCTCTCTTCTCCATTCCTCTCACTGCAACAATTCCACCATCCCTCCTCTCTCTCACTCACTGCACCAATTCCACCATCCCTCTCTTCTCCATTCCTCTCACTGCAACAGTTCCACCACCATGCCTCTCTTCTCCATTCTCCACTCTCACTGCACCAGTTCCACCATCCCTCTCTTCTCCATTCTCTCTCACTGCAACAGTTCCACCATCCCTCTCTTCTCCACTCCTCTCACTGCAACAATTCCACCATCCCTCTCTTCTCTCCATTCCTCTCACTGAAACAATTCCACATTCCACCATCCCTCTCTCTCCATTCCTCTCACTGCACCAGTTCCACCATCCCTCTCTTCTCACTGCACCAATTCCACCATGCCTCTCTTCTCCATCCTCTCACTGCAACAATTCCACCATCCCTCTCTTCTCACTGCAACCCAATTCCACCATCCCTCTCTTCTTAATGCAACAATTCCACCATCCCTCTCTTCTTAATGCAACAATTCCACCATCCCTCTCTCTCCATTCATCTCACTGCACCAATTCCACCATCCCTCTCTTCTCACTGCACCAATTCCACCATCCCTCTCTTCTCCATTCCTCTCACTGCAACAGTTCCACCACCCTCTCTTCTCACTGCTGTACATATCCTGCGTGTCTGCCTGTGTGTCATCCTGATCATCAGCTGTACATATCCTGGGTGTCTTTGTGTGCGTGTGACATACTAGGCCATCAACTGTTTAATTAATGACAGAGCAGGTGGTTCTACAGCAGCAGACACAATCAATACTGCAGACATAGGCCATCCTTGGCTGTCAGCACAACGGCAACAGATCAGATGGATGGGGAATAGCAAAGGGAAGACAGTGGGCAATCGGAAACAGAGAGAGGGAGGGCCAGGACCATGTATGTGGAGCCCAGCTGACAAGTTCTCATTTTCATTGTTTAACAAACAAGGAGAGCTTGTTCTTTTCCCTTTACTTTTAGGATGGTGATTTAATTTCAAATGTGTGTGTGTGTGTGTGTGTGTGTGTGTGTGTGTGTGTGTGTGTGTGTGTGTGTGTGTGTGTGTGTGTGTATGTGTGTGTGTGTGTGTGTGTGTGTGTGTGTGTGTGTGTGTGAGACAGAGACAGAGAGCAAGCTTGAGAGAGAGAGAGAGAGAGAGAGAGAGAGAGAGAGAGAGAGAGAGAGAGAGAGAGAGTCAGAAAAAGAGAAGGAAAACAGACAAACAGAATGTGTGTGTGTTGTGTGCGTCAGTGTGTACGAGTGCATACATGCATGTGTCCATGTGCATGCTTGTTTCTGCAAGAACACGACACGAGCATGAGTGTGTATGTGTGGGCACATACATGTATACATATACATATCACACACACACACCACACACACACACACACACACACACACACACACACACACACACACACACACACGGACAGAGAAGAGAAAGGTAATTTGTTGACAGAAGCAGCTTCCCTGTTATGTTGGAGCTGTCTCTAACAGAATTCAATTGTTTGCTTGATACAGTGTTCTCTTCCTCCTGTAGTTAAGTGAGGTTGTATCCACAGCACCAGCCAGGCTGACAGTGGACCACCTCAATCCTGGTAGAGGCCTATATACCAACAGGTTGACAGTGCACCACCTCAATCCTGGTAGAGGTCTACACCAACAGGCTTACAGTGGACCACCTCAGTCCTGGTAGAGGTCTACACCAACAGGTTGACAGTGTATCACCTCAGTCCTGGTGTGAGACCTCTTTATATCATATGTCATTGTTACATGATGATGATATCATTTGTGAACATAGTGTGTGAGTTCTTCATATCATATGTCATTGTTATATGATGATGATATCATTTGTGAACATAGTGTGCGAGTTCTTCATATCATATGTCATTGTTATATGATGATGATATCATTTGCAAACATAGTGTGCGAGTTCTTCATATCATATGTCATTGTTATATGATGATGATATCATTTGCGAACATAGTGTGCGAGTTCTTCATATCATATGTCATTGTTACATGATGAGGATATCATTTGTGAACATACTGTGAGACCTCTTCATATCATATGCCACTGGCAGTCTTACAGTACTCTCTCTGTCCAAAAGAATTTAACAGAAAGTCTATCAACTCTCCAAAATAAAACGCATCCTTGATTTTCACTTATGCGAGCTTTTTCCTTTATCTCTTGATTAGTAATACACTGACATGTTTCTACCCTAGGACTGTCCTAGCACCAACAGCTGGAACTATTGCTGACCTATACACAAACAGGCATTCAAACCCAGCACCAATATGATGGAAAGATTGCTGAGCCTAACCAAACAGGCATTCAACCACCAGCACCAATATGATGGAAAGATTGCTGAGCCTAACCAAACAGGCATTCAAACCAGCACACCAATATGATGGAAAGATTGCTGAGCCTAACCAAACAGGCATTCAAACCAGCACCAATATGCTGGAACTATTGCTGACCTTACACAAACAGGCATTCAAACCAGCACCAATATGCTGGAACTATTGCTGACCTTACACAAACAGGCATTCAAACCAGTCCTTCCACAACGCGCACCGTTTCCTGGAGTCCTCCAATACAAAGGTTCAAAGTCTCCCCTTAAATCAAGGACTAGACTACAACAATGAGTCAATGTACAAGACTGTACCAGGAAAAGCATCCTCAACATTAATTCACATATTTTCAATCAATTCCTCTAGGTTCCTACCCAAGGCCCATACCCTTGTTCCAAGAACTGACTTCTTAAAACCTGGTTAAACATATTCAGGTTCCTCTCAGAGAAACTCACAATCTGAGTCAAACAATACCAATGCATATCAACCTTCAAGCACCATTGTTTCAAACACCTTATGTGCTAACTAATGTTTACAAACTCCTCAACAACAATAACCCTGACAATTATTTAAAGTATTTTGTCCTTGAAATGCACATATATACCAACCACATTGGTGAAGTGGTTAGCGTCGCGGACTCCCGGCTGGGAGGTCATGGGTTTGATTCCCATCAGAATCATGTGGGATTTTTTTCTACTCCGACCGGCTCCTACCCAAAGCTGAGTTTGTTACAGGCTCAGTTGAAAAGACTGGGACCACACAGTCGAGTTTCATCCATTTAATGGATGCGTTTCTGAGAGTGTTGCTCAAATTTCCTAACCAACACTGCAGGTGTCTGTATCTCTCGGGCCTGGTTGACACCGGGATATATTATGAAAGGAAGCATACAGTACAGCCCTGTCATGCA
>JADBJO010001939.1:218028-245740 GCA_016801955.1 Conus betulinus | reverse complement strand
AGTTTTTTGAGGGTGAAGCGACATGTGATTTAGTTCAGTCCATTTTACGAGGTCATTCGCACTTTCTTGTAAAGTTTGTGCAAGAACAGTAACATCAGAATGATTTGTGTGTATTGTTGTATCATCTGCAAAGAGTTCACATGCGGATGTGATATGGAGTGGTAGATCATTGATGTAAATTGTGAACAGTAAGGGACCCAGGATAGAGCCTTGTGGGACGCCATAGGGAAAGTGTTTGAAATGAAGAGGTAGATGTATTGATTTTCACACATTGTTGCCTATTTGCGAGATATGATTGAAAAAACTTAAGAGTTTTTGTGGATAAGCCATACAATTTTAATTTTCTAAGAAGAAGGTTATGGTCTATCACATCAAATGCTTTTTTGAAATCGATGAATAGGACACCACAGTATCTGTTGTTGTTAATGCTATTTAGCCAGTCATCAACTAAGTTGATTAGGGCTGTGTGGCATGAATGGTTGTGTCGAAACCCGGACTGTCTTGGATGAAGCAAATGGTATGTATTAAGTGGTGTAACGTGTGTTTGTTCATGTGTTTTTTCAAAGGTTTGGAAATAGAGGAAATGATTGAGATTGGTCTGTAGTTTGCAGGGTCTGAGTTGTCACCTGCCTTGTGGACAGGAATGACTTTTGCTTTTTTGAAACTGTCGGGAAAATGATTTTTGTCTATGCATAAATTGAAGACGTATGTTAATGTATCTGTAATTGCTGGAGCTGATAGTTTGAGGATTTTCCCGTCTAGGCCATCCACCCCGCAGGTACCTGACTGTTTTAGGTGCGTTAGGTGGTGATAAACTTCAAAAACTGTTATTGGTGGAATATAAAGTTCAGACGTGATGTTTTTATCTTGGCAATATTGTTTCAGTTTTTGAAGATCGTTTGATTTGGAAGAATCTGTCGTGACGATTTTATTAGCTATAGTGCAAAAGTGCGTGTTTAGCTGTTCGACAGAGATGTCTTTAATTACATTTGATTTTGAGAAGATTTATTTTTGTAAGCTCGTTAATAGCTCTCCATACTAATTTTGGGTTCTGATTTGATGATATTAGTTCTCGATAATATTTTGTTTTTTCCCTGCGCTTCTGTGAATTTATTGCATTTCTCAGTTTTCTAGATTCCTCTTCATAGCCATGTTGTTTAAGCAGATCTCTAAGGTAACCTGCCTCCTGTAACTCTTTAGTGTACCATGCCGGTCTAGGATTATGCCGTACTAATAATTTTTTTAGAGGGGCGTGTTTATCATATATTTCTGTAAATGTTTTGATCCAAAATTTCAACAGCAAGATCTGGATCAGTTATGTCAAAAACTGAAGAGATTTTTGAGTTAAGCAAGTCATGCAGAAAGTCTTGGTCGTTAAAGTTTGTAAAGCAACGGTAGGTTATTGTCTTGTGTCCCGTTTTGGGAATTTTTACTCTCCTTTTTGGACCATGTGTGACACAAATTGGGTAATGGTCACTACAGTTTAGAACAGGGACGCAGGCTTCTGCTATGTTAGTGTTATCTGAAACATAAACGTGGTCAATAAGTGTCTTCGAGTTTGGGGTGACTCTCGTTGGAGATTCGATGAGTTGGTGTAGATTAAATAGATTGAATGCTTGCGTCCATTGGTTTTGCACTTTTAGAAGGTCTATGTTAAAGTCTCCAAGTAAAATGATTTCCTTGGATTCTAGCGAGACTGCATCCATCATCCTAATAAATTTGTCGATCCAGTTTACTCTTGAGATGGATTCCTGTAGCAGAATCCAACCAAAATGGAAGGGTTTCTTTTCAGCTTAACTTCTATCCAGACACATTCTACACCGTTACTTTCCAAGTGTGTAGAAGTCGTTTGAAGGTAAGGGTTTCACTGATGTAGATAAGGAGACCCGTCTCTTTCGCTTGTGTAGCATCTTTTCGGATTGTGTTATATCCTGGAATTGTTACATCATTGTCGCTAATGTGTGCAGTTAATCTGGATTCAGAGAGTCCTAAAATATGAAAGGGTTTACCATGATTCCAAATCAGTGTTGATATATCTGATGTCTTATTGACTGCATGTTGGATATTAAGGTGACATATTCGAAGTCCTTCTTTACATGGCCACGCAGACTGGTTCTTGTTCATTTCTAGTTGTATATTGATGTGATGATTATAGGAGACGACGATTTTGCACGTTAACTATCGTTAAGATTTGTATAGTCAGAGAACACAATAAAAGCACATAAAAGAGAGGGAAAATGGGGTTGGTTTACACTCCGTAACAGCTTTAGGAAACTAGAACGAATGAGAAGACAATAAAATCTTCACACTATATGTCCGTACGCTCCTCGGTCAGATGGTCTTCTTATGGAAACACTTTTTTCTGAAATGAAAAGATATACACAAAAGGAAGTACTTCTAAAGCAAAATTATGACTAAGGGGACAGAAGAAGAGGTAATAAAAGGGTAAAATGAAAATTAAGACAAGCAAAGAACCAACAATCCAAAATGAAAACAAGTGGGAAAAAAAGCCACTCGGACACAATTACACAAGTCACGTAGTTGCCTGTAACTACGAGTTGGCAATGCACAATATTGCCTCGCTCGTAGTAAATAGTAGTTATTGCAGAAGTCTCCTGCTGCAGAGGTTTTGTTCAGTCTCTTTTCTATAGGGAACCTTTTTCTCTTTGTTTTACGTAAATACAACACAAATGTGTCCGTATAGTACACACACAACAGAACAATCTTCAATGCAAAATGATAATGAAATGAGAAACAAGCAAAAGTTAAAGTTGCGAACAATTGTGCAACAACATATACAAAAAAGGTAAACAATGTTCAAAGGAAAAGAATAATGAGTATTGGTCTATATATGACTCGTATAGTCTCTCAATACGGGCACGCGTCACACTCCCAATGTCAGCACATTTTGTTCGGTCTTTTTAAACACTGGCAGCACTTCGATGACGACGCACCAGTTTTGTTTGTCTACAACAGTCCCAATGTCAGCACATTTTGCCCTGTTCTTTTAAGAGAGAGAGAGAGAGAGACAGAGACAGAGAAAGAGAGAGAGAGAGAGAGAACAGAGAGAGAGACAGACAGACAGAGAGAGAGAGAGAGAGAGAGAGAGAGAGAGAGAGAGAGAGAGAGAGAGAGAAAGAGAGAAAGAGAGAGAGAGAGAGAGAGAGAGAGAGAGAGAGAGAGAGAGAGAGAGAGAGAGAGAGAGAGACTGAGAGACAAGAGAGAGGATGAGAGAAAGAGTGAGAGAGAGAGAGAGAGAGAGAGAGAGAGAGAGAGAGAGCCTTGAGGAGTGTGAGGGTGGCCCATGTGCTCTGTGTGACTGCACTCCTTTGTCCCTGTGCTGCCTTGCCTCTAGCAGAAATCCTTCTGGTCATGTCTCCATCATATGCAAGTCTGCTGAATTCAGTGAATCATGTAGCCTGACAGACACATAGACAGACAAATAGATATAGATAGATAGATAGATAGATAGATAGGTAGACAGATAGAAATTGATTGATAGACAAATTGACAGATAGGTATAGGATAGACAGACAAAACCCATAGACAGACAAATAGATATAGATAGATAGATAGATAGGTAGACACATAGAAATTGATTGATAGACAAATTGACAGATAGGTATAGGATAGACAGACAAAATGATACATATAGACAAAGACATGAAGACAGTCTGATAGATGTAGACAGACAGACATGCAGACAGATTGACAGACAGATATAGACAGACAGACATGCAGACAGACTGATCAACAGATATAGACATGCAGACAGACAGACATGCAGACAGACTGACTGATAGACAGATGCAGGCAGACTGATAAAGACGGACAGACACGCAGACAGGCAGACCGATAAAGACAGACAGACACGCAGACAGGCAGACCGATAAAGACAGACAGACACGCAGACTGATAAAGACAGACAGACATGCAGACAGGCAGACCGATAGACAGATGCAGGCAGATAGACGTGCAGGCAGACCAATAAAGACAGACAGACTGATAAAGACAGGCAGACCGATAAAGACAGACATGCAGACAGACTGACTGATAGACAGATGCAGGCAGATAGATGTGCAGGCAGACCTACAAAGACAGACAGACACGCAGACAGGCAGACCGATAAAGACAGACAGACATACAGACAGAGAGACAGACATGCAGACTGTCCCACAGCCTCATGGCCACAGGGGCAGAGAACTGTCAGAGGCTCATGGTGTTTGGGGCATGGCTTGGTAGAAGGCAGAGCCCATCCCTCCCATTCTGCTGCCTTTACCCTGCCCGGAACTGAATCAGGTACCCCTTCATCGCTGGGCTGACAAACAAGGCTTTCAAGGCAAAAAAACCCCCGCACCCAAAAGGTGGTTGACACTCACAGCCCTCAGCTTCACAGGTGAAAAAAAAAAAACAACAGGTGGTTGGCACTCACAACCCCCAGCTTCACAGGTGGAAAAACCACACCCAAGAGGCTGTTGACACTCACAGCCCTCAGCTTCACAGGTGAAAGGATAGGATAGGATAATGTTGCTTAGAGCCCAGCCGACCGCAAAGGGCCACATCAGGGCTGTCACCACGTTAAAATCAACTCACCAGTCCTTAAAAAAAAAAAAAAAAAAAAAAAAAAAAAAAAAAAACTTTCACACATCTCTTTAAATGGTATCTTCTAGAAACGCACCAGAAACTTCGTTAAAAATCTTTCTTCGGTAAAATCTTAAATCAGATGGAAAATGTTAATCTCTCTCAAAAACCCAAAGATCACGTCAGGTGGGACATCTCTGAACAGGATTTTCATGGAATCTGCTGTAAAATGTTTGTGTCTCACCTCGTGCAAGTCCCAACACTCCAAAAGAATATGTTTCATTGTGAGTGGCACATGACATGGAATGCACCACGGAGCTTCTTCACTCTTTAAAAGGTAGGAATGAGTAAAATACGAATGGCCAGTGTGTGCAGCCGGCACAGAACTGTTTCTTCTTTTACGACCACCAGACGAAGATGAGAGGAAACTCTTTAAGTCTGGACGGATCTGAAAGAGTTTGTTATTTGTCTGTGTATTCCAGTCCTCCTGGCAGAGGTCTCTGACATAATCATTAATTTTGGGTTTTTCAGATCCGAGCAGGGGATAGGTGTGTTTGACAGTTTCTCTCTTGTGGCATTCTTGGCCAAATGATCCACCATTTCGTTCCCTCCAATGCCAACATGACCAGGAACCCAAGCCAGAAGAATGTTGTAACCCTCTACTTTGAACTTGGTAAAAAGTTCAAAAAAGTGTAAAAGTTCGGGGTGCTGAAGGTTGCGGCCAGCTATGGCCTCCAAAGCTGACAGTGAATCCGACAAAACCAGAAAGTCCCTCTTTGGAGACTGTGAGATTATTCTTAGTGCCAGAACCAGAGCTGTAACTTCAGCAGAGTAAGCAGAAGCGTCTGAAGGAATATGTTTTAACAGTATTTGAGAAGGAGCACCAGGGCAGTAGGCTGCACAGGCCACTCCATCTTCAGACTTGGAACCATCAGTGAAAATTTTCTGATAGGATGGGAGTTTGGAACAGAGCTCAGCATATAATGCCTTGTATGCCAGAGAGCTGGTGGACTCTTTGCGAAAAGCTGCAAGATCAAAACGAATCTCTGGTGTGAAAAAAGGTCCACGGAGGCTCATCTGGAAACTTGGAAAAATCAGACACAACTCCTAGGTCTAGACCTGCATTCCGTGCGTGAGGCTGCATACGAAGGCCAAACGACAGAATACAGGTAGGGTTGTTTTCGAATTTGCTTTGGAACTGAGGGTCAAAGACACAGTCATAGGCAGGGTTTTCTGGTTCAGAGAACAGTCTGATATAGTAGTTTAAAGATAGTTTCAGCCTGCGGTTGGACAGCGAGGGTTTCACCTGCCTCTGCGTACAGGCTGTACACAGGGGTGGTGCGGAATGCTCCGAGAGAGAGACGAAGCCCTTGATGGTGGATAGGGTCCAAGAGTTTGAGGTAAGATGGTCTTGCAGAGCCGTACACAGCACAACCATAATCCAATTTGGAACGGACCAAGGCTCTGTAAAGGTGCAGCAGAGTTTTTTTATCAGCGCCCCAGTCAGTGTGTGCTACAACCCGTAGAATATTCAGAGCTTTCTAGCAAGAAGTTTTGAGGTTTTTAATATGGCTGAGAAAGTTCAGTTTTTGATCAAAAATAACCCCCATAAATTTGGCTTCCTTAACAGCTGGAATGGTGGACTTATCCAGAAGAATTTCAGGATCAGCAGCAAAAAACTGACGAAAATTGTGAAAATGGATGGACTGGGTTTTGGTGCGTGAAAAGGTAAACCCGTTTCCTCGGCCCCACTGTTGAATCCTGTTGACACAAAGTTGGAGTCGACGTTGTACGCTGGCGTAAGAAGCTCCAACTGCGTACAGCGCGAAGTCGTCAACAAACAAAGAGGACTCAGAGCCCTGGCTTACCGATTTCACAATGTCGTTGATTTTAATGCTGAAAAGGGCAGGAGAAAGGATGCTCCCCTGAGGTACACCCAACTCCTGCCCATGGATGTCCGAGAGTGTGGTGCCAACACGCACCTGGAATTGTCGATCAGCCAGAAAGTTTTTGATAAATAGAGGCAGGTGAAAAAAAAAACACCCAATAGGTCATTGGCACTCACAACCCCAACTTCACAGGTGAAAAAAACAAAAAAAAAAACAAACAAAAAAAAAAACACCACCCAACAGGTGGTTGACACTCACAGCCCCCAGCTTCACAGGTGAAAAAACCCACCACCCAATAGGTGGTTGGCACTCACAACCCCCAGCTTCACAGTGAAAAAAAAAACAACCACCCAATAGGTGGTTGGCACTCACAACCCCCAGCTTCAAAGGTGTATGATGGCTGGTTATACCTGCATGTCAAGTCAACACTGTATGATGGTTGTACCTGCATGTCAAGTCAACACTGTATGGTGGTTATACATGCATGTCAAGTCAACACTGTATGATGGTTATACATGCATGTCAAGTCAACACTGTATGATGGTTGTACCTGCATGTCAAGTCAACACTGTATGATGGTTGTACCTGCATGTCAAGTCAACACTGTATGGTGGTTATACATGCATGTCAAGTCAACACTGTATGATGGTTATACATGCATGTCAAGTCAACACTGTATGATGGTTGTACCTGCATGTCAAGTCAACACTGTATGATGGCTGGTTATACCTGCATGTCAAGTCAACACTGTATGATGGTTGTACCTGCATGTCAAGTCAACACTGTATGATGGTTGTACCTGCATGTCAAGTCAACACTGTATGATGGTTGTACATGCATGTCAAGTCAAACACTGTATGATGGTTGTACCTGCATGTCAAGTCAACACTGTATGATGGTTGTACCTGCATGTCAAGTCAACACTGTATGATGGTTGTACCTGCATGTCAAGTCGTTTCTGTCCTTGCCGGTTGTTTCTTGTCACTCCAAATAGATGAACGCATGAAAAAATGAATATTTCTGAAGTGCTCATAAAATTTTTTTCTTTAAAACCCACAACACAAATTGCATGATCACATCAGTGTGGATAATGATGACTGGAAAAAGGCAAGTGATTAGTAAACATGCAAAAAAAAAAAAAAGGAAATTGATTTAAATATTTCAGTGTCTATCACGGTGATATGATACAAAACACACACACACACACATACACACACACACACACATACATAAACATGCGCACATACATCCACATACATACATTATCAAATATTTATTACACACACACACACATACATAAACATGCGCACACACATCCACATGCATACACTCTTATCATTTATTGAACACACACACACATACATAAACATGCACACATACATCCACATGCATACACTCGTTATTAATTGAAAATGTGTGTGTGTGTGTGTGTGTGTGTGTGTGTGTGTGTGTGTAAGTGCACGCGCGTGTGTGTGTGAGTGTGTGCATGTGCATGTGTCATTGTGTGTGTGTGTGTGTGTGTGTGTGTGTGTGTGTGTGTGTGTGTGTGTGTGTGTGTGTGTGCGTGCGTGCGTGCGTGCGTGCGTGCGCGCACGCATGCGTGCGTGTGTGCATGCGTGTGTGTTTTATATTGCATCACTGTGACAGACACAGATTCAAAAAGAGAACCGGGGGGGGGGGGGGGGGGGGTACAGCTCTGGAGAAGGAGCAGCAGTTGCACGTAAGGAAGGAAGGAAGCAAGCACAGAGGGGCAGGAAACTTCTGCCGTCCGGATCCTATCATCAATGAACAGAGACAGACTCCTTCCGTCCGTGTCATGCTTGACCACAGTCTGCATGCTGCAGTGCAGAAGAAACTGGCGGTCACCTTACACTGAGCCTTACACTGAGGCTGTATGGCAGACACGCTAGCAAGACACTGTAGCAAGGAAAATGGACTTTACACTAAGGCTGAATGGCAGACATGGTCAGCAAGATACTGTAGAGGTACACTTAGGCTGTATGGCAGACACGGCTAGCAAGACACTGTAGAGGTACACTGAGGCTGTATGGTAGACACGGCTAGCAAGACACTGTACAGGTACACTTAGGCTGTATGGAAGACACGGCTAGCAAGGTGCTGTAGAGGTACACTGGAGGCTGTATGGTAGACATGGCTAGCAAGACGCTGTAGAGGTACACTGAGGGTGTATGGCAGACACAGCTAGCAAGACGCTGTAGAGGTACACTGAGGGTGTATGGCAGACATGGCTAGCAAGACGCTGTAGAGGTAAACTGAGGGTGTATGGCAGACACGGCTAGCAAGATACTGTAGAGGTACACTTGGGCTGTATGGCAGACATGGCTAGCAAAACACTGTAACGAGGAAAATGGACTTTACACTGAGAAGGAGCAGCAGTTGCACGTAAGGAAGGAAAGAAGCAAGCAAGCACAGAGGGGCAGGAAACTTCTGCCGTCCGGATCCTATCATCAATGAACAGAGACAGACTCCTTCCGTCCGTGTCATGCTTGACCACAGTCTGCATGCTGCAGTGCAGAAGAAACTGGCGGTCACCTTACACTGAGCCTTACACTGAGGCTGTATGGCAGACACGGCTAGCAAGACACTGTAGCAAGGAAAATGGACTTTACACTAAGGCTGAATGGCAGACATGGTCAGCAAGATACTGTAGAGGTACACTTAGGCTGTATGGCAGACACGGCTAGCAAGACACTGTAGAGGTACACTGAGGCTGTATGGTAGACACGGCTAGCAAGACACTGTACAGGTACACTTAGGCTGTATGGTAGACACGGCTAGCAAGGTGCTGTAGAGATACACTGAGGCTGTATGGTAGACATGGCTAGCAAGACGCTGTAGAGGTACACTGAGGGTGTATGGCAGACACAGCTAGCAAGACGCTGTAGAGGTACACTGAGGGTGTATGGCAGACATGGCTAGCAAGACGCTGTAGAGGTAAACTGAGGGTGTATGGCAGACACGGCTAGCAAGATACTGTAGAGGTACACTTGGGCTGTATGGCAGACATGGCTAGCAAAACACTGTAACGAGGAAAATGGACTTTACACTGAGGCTGTATGGCAGACACAGTTAGCAAGACACTGTAGAGGTACACTGAGGAAGTATGGCAGACACGGCTAGCAAGATACTGTAGAGGTACACTGAGGGTGTATGGCAGACACGGCTACCAAGATACTGTAGAGGTACACTGAGGAAGCATGGCAGACACGGTTAGCAAGACACTGTAGAGAGGAAAATGGACTTTACACTGAGGCTGTATAGTAGACATGGCTAGGTTACACTGTAGAGGTACACTGAGGGTGTATGGTAGACATGGCTAGCAAGACACTGTAGAGGTACACTGAGGGTGTATGGCAGACACGGCTAGCAAGACACTGTAGAGGTACACTGAGGGTGTATGGCAGACACGGCTAGCAAGACACTGTAGAGGTACACTTAGGCTGTATGGCAGACACGGCTAGCAAGACACTGTAGAGGTACACTGAGGGTGTATGGTAGACATGGCTAGCAAGACACTAGAGGTACACTGAGGGTGTATGGCAGACATGGCCAGCAAGACACTGTAGAGAGGAAAATGGACTTTACACTGAGGCTGTATGGTAGTCACGCCAGCAAGACACTGTAGAGGTACGCTGAGGAAGTATTGCAGACACGGCTAGCGAGACAATGTAGAGGTACATTGAGGGTGTATGGCAAACACGGCTAGCAAGATACTGTAGAGGTATACTGAGGAAGTATGGCAGACACGGTTAGCAAGACACTGTAAAGAGGAAAATGGACTTTACACTGAGGCTGTATGGTAGACACGGCTAGCAAGACACTGTAGAGGTACACTGAGGGTGTATGGCAGACACGGCTAGCAAGACATTGTAGAGGTACACTTAGGCTGTATGGCAGACACGGCTAGCAAGACACTGTAGAGGTACACTGAGGGTGTATGGTAGACACGGCTAGCAAGACACTGTAGAGGTACACTGAGGGTGTATGGCAGACACGGCTAGCAAGACACTGTAGAGAGGAAAATGGACTTTACACTAAGGGTGTATAGCAGAGGTGTATAGCAGACACAGTTAAGAAATTGTACAGTGCAAAATGGACTTCAGACAGAGTGTGTTGGGATTCACCAGCATGGTCCATCTGAGACACAATGTTTCTGTACCCTCAAATCACTGGCATGCTGTACCCTCAATTCACCAGCACAGTTCACCTGAGAACAATGTTTCTGTACCTCAATTCACCAGAACAGTTCACCTGAGAACAATGTTTCTGTACCCTCAATTCACCAGAACAGTTCACCTGAGAACAATGTTTCTGTACCCTCAATCACCAGCACAGTTCACCTGAGAACAATGTTTCTGTACCCTCAATTCACCAGAACAGTTCACCTGAGAACAATGACGCTGTACCCTCAATTCACCAGCACAGTTCACCTGAGAACAATGTTTCTGTACCCTCAAATCACTGGCATGCTGTACCCTTAATTCACCAGCACAGTTCACCTGAGAACAATGTTTCTGTACCCTCAATTCACCAGACACAGTTCACCTGAGAACAATGTTTCTGTACCCTCAATTCACCAGAACAGTTCACCTGAGAACAATGTTTCTGTACCCTCAATTCACAGCACAGTTCACCTGAGAACAATGTTTCTGTACCCTCAAATCACCAGCACAGTTCACTTGAGAACAATGTTTCTGTACCCTCAAATCACCAGCATGCAGTGTCCTTGTTCACATGGTCAACACTCTTCCATCTTTCTGATTTCCTGATGAAGAACACTTCCTCAACACCTGTCACAGCAGCACTATCCACCAATTCACCCCATGCTCAGTGAAGTGTGCCTACCCCAGCTGTCTTTCCCTGTTTCTATAGTGTCTGCTGGGCCCCAAACAGGTCAAAGGCCATGCTGTGCTCACAGACTTCCTCTTGTCGCAGACTGCAGTGCTGGCAGTGTTGCAGCTCTGAAGAAAATGCAAGACATACTGGCCTCCATAGTCAATTTCTTTTGCTACTCCGCCATACGTTCCCACCAACTAAAGAAAATGCAAGACATGCTGGCATGGTCAGTTCTTTCACTACTCCACCATACGTTCCCACCATCTAAAGAAAATGCAAGACATGCTGGCATAGTCAGTTCTTTCACTACTACGTTCCCACCAACTAAAGAAAATGCAAGACATGCTGGCATAGTCAGTTCCACTACCTTCCCCACCAACTAAAGAAAATGCAAGACATGCTGGCATAGTCAGTTCTTTCACTACTCCGCCATACGTTCCCACCAACTAAAGAAAAATGCAAGACATGCTGGCATAGTCAGTTCTTTCACTACTCCGCCATACGTTCCCACCAACTAAAGAAAATGCAAGACATGCTGGCATAGTCAGTTCTTTACTCACCATACTCCCACCAACCAAGACATGCTGGCATAGTCGTTCTTTCACTACTCAACTTCCCAAACTAAAGAAAATGCAAGACATGCTGGCATAGTCAGTTCTTTCACTACTCCGCCATACGTTCCACCAACTAAAGAAAATGCAGACATGCTGGCATCAGTTCTTTCACTACTCCGCCATACTCCCACCATAAAGAAAATGTTCCCACTTTCACTACTAAAGACCAACTAAAGCAAGAGATGCTGGCCTCCACAGTCAATTCTTTTACTACTCCACCATACGTTCCCAACCGACTAAAGAAAATGCAAGACATACTGGCATAGTCAGTTCTTTCACTACTCCGCAGCTGTCATAGCATTGCCTTCAAACCCACAGAGAAGCAGGGCAGACAGACACAGGAATACAGACAGCTGTCATGGTATTGCCTTCAAACCCACAGAGAAGCTGGGCAGACAGACACATGAATAGAGGCAGCTGTCATGGTATTGTCTTCACACCCACTGAGAAGACGGGCCAACAGAAACAGGAATACAGGCAGCTGTCATGGTATTGCCTTCAAACCCACAGAGAAGCTGGGCAGACAGACACAGGAATACAGGCAGCTGTCATGGTATTGCCCTCACACCCACAGAGAAGCAGGGCAGACAGACACAGGAATACAGGCAGCTGTCATGGTATTGCCTTCACACCCACAGAGAAGCAGGGCAGACAGACACAGGAATACAGGCAGCTGTCATGGTATTGCCTTCACACCCACAGAGAAGCTGGGCAGACAGACACAGGAATACAGGCAGCTGTCATGGTATTGCCTTCACACCCACAGAGAAGCAGGGCAGACAGACACAGGAATACAGGCAGCTGTCATGGTATTGTCTTTACCCACTGAGAAGCAGGGCAGACAAACGGTACAAAATATACAGGGAGCTGGCCTAAACAAAAAACAACAACAACAACAAAAAGATTTTCAGAACATGTCTGAGAACACTGAAGGACCTGAACAGTTCTGAAACCCAGATATCACCCACTTCACAGAAGCCACATCCTGGACTATGGCCAGCAACATCTGCCAACCCTTCTCAAGCTTCTCCCATCCTGGACAATCAGCTCACACAAAATGACATCCTGCAGATCATGTTCCTGCTCATCAACAACATGTTCCTGATCAACAACATCCAGGTCATGTTCCTGCTCATCAACATGTTCCCGCTCCACAACATCCAGGTTTATGTTCCTGCTCCACAACATCCAGGTCATGTTCCCGCTCAGCAACATCCAGGTCATGTTCCTGCTCAGCAACATCCGGGTCATGTTCCTGCTCAGCAACATCCGGGTCATGTTCCTGCTCAGCAACATCTGGGTCATGTTCCTGCTCAGCAACATCCGGGTCATGTTCCTGCTCAGCAACATCCAGGTCATGTTCTTGCTCAGCAACATCCAGGTCATGTTCCTGCTCAGCAATGTCGAGGTCATGTTCCTGCTCCACAACATCCAGGTCTACGTTCCTGCTCAGGAACATGATGGTCATGTTCTTGGTCAGCAACATCAAGGTCATTTTCCTGCTCCACAACATCCAGGTCATGTTCCAGTTCAACAACATCCTGGTCATGTTCCAGCTCAACAACATCCAGGTCTATGTTCCTGCTCAGCAACATCTGGGTCATGTTCCTGCTCCACAACATCCAGGTCATGTTCCTGCTCAACAACATCCAGGTCTATGTTCCTGCTCAACAACATCCAGGTCATGTTCCTGCTCAACAACATCCAGGTCATGTTCCTGCTCAACAACATCCAGGTCTATGTTCCTGCTCCACAACATCCAGGTCATGTTCCTGCTCCACAACATCCAGGTTTATGTTCCTGCTCCACAACATCCAGGTCATGTTCCTGCTCCACAACATCCAGGTCATGTTCCTGCTCCACAACATCCAGGTCATGTTCCTGCTCAGCAACATCTGGGTCATGTTCCTGCTCAGCAAGATCTGGGACAAGGGCACCATTGTCATCAGGCACCAGCCGACACAGTCTCCAGACTATGCAGACCTTGTCCAACTGTCTTGCCAGTCAGAGGGCATTCTGGCTTCAGAAAGCACTGGGGAACACAGGAGGCAACAGAATGGGGACAGATCCCCTGAACTCACAGATCAGACAGTGTGCACGTGACTCTTCAGACCTCACAGAGGATGCTGTGGGCAAGGTCCAGCAGCAGCTCAAAAAGCAAGTCAGGGGACACTCTGTTGAGGGTCTTCCTCTCCTGTTGAACTCTGTACTGTAAAGAGGGTCAAAGTCAATTTAAGCCAATGACATCATTGGGAACTCAGGGTCTTCCTTTCCTGCTAAAATCTGTACTGTAAAGAGGGTCAAAGTCAATTTAAGCCAAGGGCATCACTGGGAACTCAGAGTCTTCCTTTCCTGCTAAAATCTGTACTGTAAAGAGCGTCAAAGTCAATTTAAGTCACTGACATCACTGGGAACTCAGAGTCTTCCTTTCCTGCTAAAATCTGACTGTAAAGAGGGTCAAAGTCAGTTTTAAGCCAAGGGCATCATTAGGAACTCAAATAAGTTGACATTGTCAGGTCTAAGTTACCACTCACAACAGGCAGAACCCATTTTGCAATGGAGGTGAGAACAAGTGACAGTGTGGGATTATAAGTGTTGGTTTTCATGAACAAGTGACAGTGTGAATTATGAGTGTTGGTTTTCATGAACTCCAACAAAATTGCTGTGATAATTTTATTCTGTCATTTTCTTTGACTGAGCACCTGAAAACCAGTCACAGAGAACATTTCTTTTCAACCTGAAAACCAGTCACTGTGAACATTTCTTTTCAACCTGAAAACCAGTCACAGAGAACATTTCTTTTCAACCTGAAAACCAGTCACTGTGAACATTTCTTTTCAACCTGAAAACCAGTCACTGTGAACATTTCTTTTCAACCTGAAAACCAGTCACAGAGAACATTCTTTTCAACCTGAAAACCAGTCACTGTGAACATTTCTTTTTAACTGCATAACTATATTCAGCAGCAGAGGGCCTGACCCATGGGCTCAGCTCAGATCACATCATCAGTTTGTCACTGACCCATGGCTAAGATCAGATCACATGGTCAGTTTGTCACCGAGTCATGGCTAAGGTCAGATCACATGGTCAGTTTGTCACTGACCCATGGCTAAGGTCAGATCACATGGTCAGTTTGTCACTGACCCATGGCTAAGGTCTGATCACATGGTCAGTTTGTCATTGACCCATGGCTAAGGTCAGATCACATGGTCAGCTTGTCACTGACCCATGGCTAAGGTCAGATCACATCATCAGTTTGACATTGACCCATGGCTAAGGTCAGATCACATGGTCAGTTTGTCACTGATTCATGGCTAAGGTCAGATCACATGGTCAGTTTGTCACTGACTCATGGCTAAGGTCAGATCACATGGTCAGCTTGTCACTGATTCATGGCTAAGGTCAGATCACATGGTCAGCTTGTCACTGATTCATGGCTAAGGTCTGATCACATGGTCAGTTTGTCATTTGACCCATGGCTAAGGTCAGATCACATGGTCAGCTTGTCACTGACCCATGGCTAAGGTCAGATCACATCATCAGTTTGTCATTGACCCATGGCTAAGGTCAGATCACATGGTCAGCTTGTCACTGACTCATGGCTAAGGTCAGATCACATGGTCAGTTTGTCACTGATTCATGGCTAAGGTCAGATCACATGGTCAGCTTGTCACTGACCCATGGCTAAGGTCAGATCACATCATCAGTTTGTCATTGACCCATGGCTAAGGTCAGATCACATGGTCAGTTTGTCACTGACCCATGGCTAAGGTCAGATCACATGGTCTGTTTGTCACTGACTCATGGCTAAGGTCAGATCACATGGTCTGTTTATCACTGACTCATGGATGGCTAAGGACAGATCACATGGTCAGTTTGTCACTGACTCATGGCTAAGGTCAGATCACATGGTCTGTTTATCACTGACTCATGGCTAAGGACAGATCACATGGTCAGTTTGTCACTAACCCATGGATGGCTAAGGTCAGATCACATGGTCAGTTTGTCACTAACCCATGGATGACTAAGGTCTGATCACATGGTCAGTTTGTCACTGACCCATGGCTAAGGTCAGATCACATGGTCAGTTTGTCAATGACTCATGGATGGCTGAGGTCTGATCACATGGTCAGTTTGTCACTGACCCATGGCTAAGGTCAGATCACATGGTCTGTTTGTCACTGACCCATGAATGGTTAAGGTCAGATCACATGGTCAGATTGTCACTGACCCATTGATAAGGTCAGATCACATGGTCAGTTTGTCACTGACCCATGGCTAAGGTCTGATCACATGGTCAGTTTGTCACTGACCCATGGCTAAGGTCAGATTATATGGTCATTTTGTCACTGACTCATGGATGGCTAAGGTCAGATCACATGGTCAGTTTGTCATTGACCCATGGCTAAGGTCAGATCACATGGTCATTTTGTCACTGACTCATGGATGGCTAAGGTTTGATCACATGGTCAGTTTGTCACTGACTCATGGCTATGGTCTGATCACATGGTCAGTTTGTCACTGACCCATGGCTGACCCATGGCTAAGGTCATCACATGGTCAGTTTGTCACTGACCCATGGCTAAGGTCAGATCACATGGTCAGTTTGTCACTGACTCATGGCTAAGGTCAGATCACATGGTCAGTTTGTCATTGACCCATGGCTAAGGTCAGATCACATGGTCAGTTTGTCACTGACCCATGGCTAAGGTCAGATCACATGGTCAGTTTGTCACTGACCCATGGATGGCTAAGGTCTGATCAAATGGTCAGTTTGTCACTGCCACATGGTTAAGGTCAGATCACATGGTCAGTTTGTCACTGACTCATGGCTAAGGTCTGATCACATGGTCAGTTTGTCACTGACCCTTGGATGGCTAAGGTCAGATCACATGGTCAGTTTGTCACTGACTCATGGCTAAGGTCAGATTACATGGTCAGTTTGTCACTGACCCATGGCTCAGGTCAGATCACATGGTCAGTTTGTCACTGACTCATGGCTAAGGTCTGATCACATGGTCAGTTTGTCACTGACCCTTGGATGGCTAAGGTCAGATCACATGGTCAGTTTGTCACTGACCCATGGCTAAGGTCAGATCACATGGTCAGTTTGTCACTGACCCATGGATAAGGTCAGATCACATGATCAGTTTGTCATTGACTCATGGATGGCTAAAGGTCAGATCACATGGTCAGTTTGTCACTGATTCATGGCTAAGGTCAGATCACATGTTCAGTTTGTCACTGACCCATGGATAAGGTCTGATCACATGGTCAGTTTGTCACTGACTCATGGATGGCTAAGGTCAGATCACATGGTCAGTTTGTCACTCACCCATGGCTAAGGTCAGATCACATGGTCAGTTTGTCACTGATTCATGGCTAAGGTCAGATCATGTGGTCTGTTTGTCACTCACCCTGGCTGAAGTCAGATCACATGGTCAGTTTGTTACTGACCCATGGCTAAGGTCAGATCACATGGTCAGTTTGTTACTGACCCATGGCTAAGGTCTGATCACATGGTCAGTTTGTCACTGACCCATGGCTAAGGTCAGATCACATGGTCAGTTTGTCACTGACCCATGGCTAAGGTCTGATCACATGGTCAGTTTGTCACTGACTCATGGATGGCTAAGGTCAGATCACATGGTCAGTTTGTCACTGTACTGACCCATGGCTAAGGTCTGATCACATGGTCAGTTTGTCACTGACTCATGGATGGCTAAGGTCAGATCACATGGTCAGTTTGTCACTGTACTGACCCATGGCTAAGGTCAGATCACATGGTCAGTTTGTCACAGATTCATGGCTAAAGTCAGATCATGTGGTCTGTTTGTCACTGGCCCTGGCTAAGGTCAGATCACATGGTCAGTTTGTCAATGACTCATGGCTAAGGTCAGATCACATGGTCAGTTTGTCAATGACTCATGGCTAAGGTCAGATCACATGGTCAGATTTTCACTGATTCATGGCTAAGGTCAGATCACATGGTCAGTTTGTCACTTTACAACTTCATATACCGGAAGATGGCATACAGCAACATTTGAATCAACTGTGGTCTGCAAAAACAGGAACAATTCAGTCACACTCCACCAGTGACAACAGCCCTGGGTAAGCATTCATGTTGGACAACTCTCACCTTGGTGTGCCTCACTGTGTGAAGTGTTTCCATGGGGACCTTCAACACCCAGGTAAGCATTCATGGTGCACAACTCTCACCTTGCTGTGCCTCACTGTCTGAAGTGTTTCCATGGGGACCCTTCAACACCCAGGTAAGCATTGATGGTGCACAACTCTCACCTTGCTGGGCCTCACTGTCTGAAGTGTTTCCATGGGGACCCTTCAACGCCCAGGTAAGCATTCATGGGGCACAACTCTCACCTTGCTGTGCCTCACTGTCTGAAGTGTTTCCATGGGGACCCTTCAACACATAGGTAAGCATTGATGGTGAACAACTCTCACCTTGCTGTGCCTCACTGTGTGAAGTGTTTCCATGGGGACCCTTCAACACCCAGGTAAGCATTCATGGTGCACAGCTCTCACCTTGCTGTGCCTCACTGTGTGTGAAGTGTTTCCATGGGACCCTTCAATACTTGGGAAGGAGCCCAGACAGGTGCACCCAGTCCTTGAACCCCCCCTCCCCCCTCCACTTCATGCCATGGAAACCTCACCATACCTCTCCTAAACGTCTTCCCATTGCCAGTCACCCAGCTGAGGGAAGGGGGGGGGGGGGGGGGGGGGGGGGGGTCTTGCCTTTTTTTCACATCTGTATTCAGTACAGTGTTGTTGGCATTGGGCCACTCATGAAGATCAACCTCTCACCTGAACTTGTTGACCTGAACAACAACAAGGTGTGTGTGTTGCATCAACAGAGAAGAGGACCCTCAACACCTGGTACTCCAGGTGAAGCCTGTCACAGTGAGGTACAATGCTGTGTGTTGCATCAAAAGAGAAGAGGACCCTCAACACCTGGTTCTTCAGGTGAGCCTGTCACACTGAGGAACAATGCTGTGTGTTGCATCAACAGAGAAGAGGACCCTCAACACATGGTTCTCCAGGTGCAGCCTGTCACACTGAGGAACAATGTTGTGTGTTGCATCAACAGAGAAGAGGACCCTCAACACCTGGTACTCCAGGTGAAGCCTGTCACAGTGAGGAACAATGCTGTGTGCTGCATCAAAAGAGAAGAGGACCCTCAACACCTGGTTCTCCAGTGCAGCCTGTCACACTGAGGAGCAATGCTGTGTGTTGCATCAACAGAGAAGAGGACCCTCAACACCTGGTACTCCAGGTGAAGCCTGTCACAGTGAGGAACAATGCCGCGTGTTGTGTCAACAGAGAAGAGGACCCTCAACACCTGGTTCTCCAGGTGAAGCCTGTCACACTGAGGAACAATGCTGTGTGTTGCATCAACAGAGAAGAGGACCCTCAACACCTGGTACTCCAGGTGAAGCCTGTCACACTGAGGAACAATGCCGCGTGTTGTGTCAACAGAGAAGAGGACTCTCAACAGTTGGTACTCCAGGTGCAGCCTGTCACACTGAGGAACAATGCCACGTGTTGCATCAAAAGAGAAGAGGACCCTCAACACACATGGTTCTCCAGGTGCAGCCTGTCACAATGAGGAACAATGTTGTGTGTTGCATCAACAGAGAAGAGGACCCTCAACACCTGGTACTCCAGGTGAAGCCTGTCACACTGAGGAACAATGCCGCGTGTTGTGTCAACAGAGCAGAGGACCCTCAACAACACATCTGGTTCTCCAGGTGAAGTCTGTCACACTGAGGAACAGTATTGTGCGTTGTATCAACAGAGAAGAGGATCCTCAACACCTGGTACTCCAGGTGCAGCCTGTCACACTGAGGAACAATGCTGTGTGTTGTATCAACAGAGAAGAGAATCCCTCAACACCTGTTCTCTCAGGCGAAGCCTGTCACACTGAGGAACAATGCTTTGTGTTGCATCAACAGAGAAGAGGACCCTCAACACCTGGAGAGCTGGAGAGCGGAGAGCGGGGTGCAAGCTCCTAGTCTGCTGTGTTTCAAAGTGAAGATTTTGAGTGTTGGACTGTGTGGATCGCCCCAATTTTGTGCATGCCATTCGGCCTTGATGCTGTGAGTTCAAAGGTTTCAAGTTGTAGCTCTCATATATTCGTATTGATTCGTAATGAACGTTTCATTAATTAATACATATTTGTGAAAGACGTTGAATTAACAACTGTTGACAGTTGTTCACCAGCTTCGACACGATTGAGACAGTTGTACCTGCACGTGAATTTTCTATCATGTAACTCGTGAAATTGTCTGGCCCTTTTTCACGCTGACGGTCCTGATAACGTGTGTACGTGAAAACAAATCATGATAATGTAACCTGACAAGTGTTGTCCCGTCTCCGGCTGTGTGACCCTTGAACTGGCCATGACGTCATGTGTGTTGTTATTCTTCGTTTATGTAGACTGCCATGGATACTAACGCGACCACTAGGGAGAGGAAATTAAACCCTACACTGGATATCCTGCAAAAGCAGTTTTCATGTTCCGAGAAAGAGTTATTGGCGTGGAGGAACAGCTTATTTTTCCGTTACTCGTCAATTCAAGATACCAACATTATAACGGAGAGAAATGACTTTTGACGCCAAAGACAATGTTCTCTCTCTTTCCGCCTGGATTAATGACCAATACCGTTGAATTTAGCGAAGTCGGTTCTGCGTGTCTATGCTGGTGACGTGAAATACATCACTGTGACGCTCTACTTCACGTGTCAGGGAACGGGTACCCTGCTGTGTCAGGGCATTTCCTGCTCCAGGTGGGACACGGAGGAGTGTGAGGCTTTGAAGGACATAGTCAACGACTTGTGCGCAAACGGAGACCAGCTTGCCCTGAAATCTAGGACATAGTCAACGACTTGTGCGCAAACGGAGACCAGCTTGCCCTGAAATCTGCCCTACTGTCTTCTCCGCTGACCTTCCTCAGTGAAGACGAAAACAGCCTTCCCTTTATGTGCCCCTAAAGACGTACCCAGTGATGACTGCAGAGACCCACCTTCTCCCCAGCCCCCAGCCCCTGCTTCAGCCCGAGGACAGCCAGCCTATGAGGAAACCGACCATAAAGAGGGCGCCTACAACTGTCTCCCTGAGTCTTCTGCTTCGGAGTACTGTGACATCGATTCTGCCCAGTCAGTGCTAACTGACCTCACAGAACGGTCAGAGACTCAGCAACTGACTATGAACGTTATTCCGAACGAAACTTCTATAACATGCACTCCCAGACTCACGAAACATAGAAAACGCTTCCGGAGACGTACACCCTGTCCTTTAAATCATGTTGACAAGACAGTGACGAACAAACTGGACAGTGCAGAAATCACGCTGGTCAACTTACACTCTGACCTCACTGAACACCATAACACCATGTTGTCCAAGCTAGAGGATACCAAAGTGTTAATTAAAAACGACTTAAAAAGGTACATTGGTTTTAAAGTAGAACACTTTTACTCTGCTTTTCAAGAGCTGCAATCAGTCGTGTACAGTGTGGAAAAAATATTAAGTACTCTAGTTAAGGAAAATAAGTCGTTAGGTTCTGTCCAATCTGAACTGAAACAACTGAAGAAAGCTTCCCCCATCACTATGACGGTGTCCACACAGTGCGATAATCCTTTGATCTGTTCTAAAAACCCCTCGGATGACAACCCTTATCACACTGTGTTTCCTTCCGGTGATATCCCCCCCCCCCCTCCTCATCTATTCCCTTACTACTGTGTCCTCCAGTCCCCCTCCCACTCCCCCTCTCCATGATGACCCTAGGAATATCCAGACAGACACTGACTTTCCTCCTCCACCCCCACCCCACAATGTGAGCGATGCAGAGGTGGACGCCGCTGTGTCCACCAGCAACTCCTTTCATGTCCTGTCACAGCTCCCTCCATGTGATAATGCTCCTGTTTCACAACGCCCTGGACCCCATTCCTTCATGACCCACACATCTCCCAGTGTGACACTTAATACACACCATCATGATCCTGCACAAGTGTCTGACTCTCAACAAACCCTTTCTCCAGAACAGACATTGAATGACCTTACTATCCCTGAGCACTGTTCCTCTCTGCTTATCGGGGACTCTGTAGTCAGACACATCAATCCGAAGAAACTAGAATCACACAGTGACCCTATGTTTAAATATGTGTGCCTGGTCTGTCCCTTGTGCATCTTATCCAGTGGCTGCAAGTCTTACCGAGTCGTGATCACGTGAAGACTTTGATAGTGCATGTGGGTGTAAACGACTGCCCAGCAGGACCCATCGCTGCAAACGACTGGCGTGACCTAATTTCCTTGTGTAAAAGCGTTTTCCCTGCAGCTTACATAGCCCTAAGTTCAGTTATATCCCTGCCCGTGGTCGTCACCAATTGAACAATACTATTATCCCTTCTAACAAAACTCTGTATGCCACCTGTACAAGCATGCAGGTGGATCTGATTGACAATTCCAGCTCTTCGTGACCCGAAACGGTGCTCCCCGCCAGGCCCTGTACAGGGACTCTACCCACCCAAGCATGAGAGGAACAGTGTGCCTGGCAGCAAATTTCAAACGGGTTCTTCCTCAGACGACTCGCCACAACACTGAAGGCGTTTTCAATGATTTACGTCATTCTAATAATACCCATTATGTCCCTAGTAATGTTCTGAGATCCCGCGATGTCCCCAACAATGGATATAGAAATTCTGGCCCAATGGCTCAAACACCATCTAAACATCATGGCCATTTTAGACATTCAGGATTCCCTCTTGTATCATCAGCAAGTGAGTTCCCCCTATTACCGTCCCGTACTTACCACCAGGGCAGCTCCCTAAGCCAAGGTGTTGATCACCAAACCTCACCCCCAGATTATGTAACCAATGACCGGGCAAAATGCCATCCACTGGTCATAATCATTTAGATCAGGGTATGTCTTCACGTCCCCCTCCCATCTTTCCTCCAGTTCCTCCCCAACTTTCTTCCCCGCTCGTATACCCCAACTACCCCAACGATCCTTCTCTAGTGCCCCCTTACCCCGCTCCCCCTGTTCCTTATCCAGTGCCTGACCAACGGTTCCCCAGGAGGTCATCTCAGCCCCCTTTCCTCTTGGGTTCAACCCTTCCCTTCGTCCTCCCTCAGTCAAAGAGCAGTCATGAGGATGGCCGTTATTGGTCCGCAGTCAACCCTGCTAGTCACTGTGCCCAGCAACTCATCACCCTGGCCTCTCAACTGATTTACCCAGTGTGACCAGCACAGACCTATTTCCTGAGAAAGTGAGAGAGAGAGAGTGAGAGAGAAGGGGGAGAGTGAGGGAGAGAGGAAGGGTGGGAGGGGAGAGAGAGAAGATAGAGAGAGAGTATGTCAACTTAGGCCCTCAGTCTGCTCGGAGACGGGACATTAACTTTTGAATGATATTTAGGACACCCAGTGTTTGGAGATAGTTATAGTTCTTTTCTCTGGCTGTGTGAGACTTGCATCTTTGCGATATAGTGTACCCGGATTTGTTGGCTTAATTGCTGTGGTTTCGTCCTTTAAGACTGTTGTTTATTGTTTGCCACGGATTGCCAATTGATTTACAGTGCACCCAGGTGTTTGTGTACATACTTTGTTGTTTATTAGTCGAACTTTATAGACTTTAAGTAACTAATCGTTGATTTATTTTGTCTTCCCATCGATAGTATGACGAACGATTCTGGTGTCCACAGTCGTAACAAATGGCTGATCAAAGCAGGACTAAAAGTTGGCTATCTTAATGCGTGTCATCTCCTTAATAAACTGTGTGATGTGCCTTCGATGCTTTTTAACTCAGATGACCATTTTCACTGCTTCGGGTTTTCGAATCTCGATTAACTAATTTAGTCTCGGATGATTTACTCATGATTCCGGGATATAGTCTCATTAGGAAAGATGCCAACAGTAAATTGGATACAGGTCTAGTTTGCTACTTTCATCATACGATTAACTATAAACATATTCATACTTTTGACAAACACAACATCGAATGCTTATGGGTAGAGATACGTTTAAAAGGAACTAAGCCAATCCTAGTAGGATTTCTATATAGGAACCCAGATGAACGGGTGGGGTGGTTTGACCGCTTCCAGTCCATGATGGACGAGGTTTCTATTCATTCAACTGATATTATTTTACTCGGTGACTTTAATATAGACTTGCTCAAACCTTACGATAAATGGAGAGATATTTACGAGTCTTATAACTTTGTTCAGTTAGTTAATACTCCGACCAGAATAACTTCGTTATCTGAAACGCTCATTGATCACATCTATGTGAGTAGCCCTGGGAATATCATCGAATCTTCCGTTCCTGTTTATGGTTTAAGTGACCACTTTCCAATATGTTTAACGTGGTCTAAAAAAGGTATTAAAATCCCCAAATTTCAGACATAAGTATATATCCTTTCGTAGTTATAAAGATTTTGTCTCTAATGACTTCTTATGTGATTTGTGCATTGCAGATTTCTCTAATGTTTTCCAGCATACAGACCCTGATAAAGCGCTTGAAGCTTGGTATGATACTTTTTATACTGTTTATGATAAACATTCCCTGTAAGACCAAGCGTGTTAAACCCGAGGGTAAGCCACCCTGGCTGAACTCTGACATTGTCGCCGAAATCAAATTGCGTGATAACTTATTAGAGTCAACTGGTACAGATTCTAACTTTAAGAAACAACGAAATAAGGTAACATCAATGAAAAGATATGCTCGTAAGAAGTATTTTTCTGATCTTATATCGTCTAAGAAAGATACAAAACAAATTTGGAAAGCTATCAATCAATTGTCAGGTAAATCGTCTAAGCCAACAGCTCCTTTATCATTAGACTTATCTGCCGAAAATCTTAATAAACATTTCACTTCTATAGCAGAAAAAACTGTTAAGGTTAACCGTTCAAAAGACAACAATCTGTTGGCTCTAAAGGAATATTGTGCCTCCAAACGATTAGATAACAATTTTTATTTTAAATTCATTAGTGTGCATGAGGTACCGAGAGCTTAACTTACTGAACAGTTTTCATGCAGAGTTTAGATAACATTGATAACAAAATTTTGAAAATCTCCTCACCTATCATTGCTGACAGTCTTACTTACATTTACAACTTGTGTATAGAGAAATGTTACTACCCTCAAGCGTTCAAAAATGCAAAGGTATTGCTTTTATTCAAATCAGGCGACTCAAACGACCCTTCAAATTACAGGCCCATATCAATGTTATCCAATTTATCTAAACTTTGGGAAAACATCTCAAACGAAATATGCAGGCGCATTTAATTATAAATGATCTTCTTCATCCTAATCAAAGTGGCTTCAGAGAAAATCACTCCTGCCACACCGTACTAACAAGCCTAATTGAGCAGTGGCATTCTAACATAAATAATAATCTTCTTACAGGTACTGTTTTCGTTGATTTTGCTAAAGCTTTTGATGTAATTGACCATGATCTTCTCCTTAGAAAACTAAAATTGTATGGGCTATCTGTAAAATCTGTCACTCTCTCATTTCTTTCTTAACAAATAGAAGACAGACTGTTTTTCAGGATTCTGCGTCGTCAACCTCTATGCCAGTAAATTCCGGTGTACCCCAAGGCTCTGTCCTTGGGCCTATTTTATTTACAATTTACATTAACGATCTTCCGTTGCATGCCTCCTCTTCGTGCGAACTCTTTGCTGACGACACTACTCTCCACAATACAGGTGCAAATACATACATTGTATTAAACGACCTTCAGAGCGATATTATTAACTTGGTGACTGGACAGGACTTAATAATATGGCACTTCATCCAAAGAAATCTAAATTTATGTTAATCACAACACGTCAAAAGCGACAGAATATTAAAGGTATATTAAAAACATTGACCGTTTATGATCAAGCCATAGAACATGTAACTTCACATAAATTACTTGGTATAACCATTGACAATAATTTATCCTGGTCGAATCATATTACAACTTTATCAAAGAAATAATCAAAAAAAATTTTCAACTCTGTAGAATTAAACATTTTTTTTGATCAGCATACTCGTAAATTATTTTTTTCATGCTTACGTTTAGACCGATCTTGACTATGCCTCAACCTGCAGGGATTCGGCTTGTAAAAGTACCTTAAAACTTTTGGAGAGACTATATAAACGATCTCTTAAACTTATACTTCTAAAATCTTCTTTAGAATTAAATCATCATAAGGAATTAAACATTCTTCCATTCCATCAGAAATGTTTATTCAACAAAGGGAGTATTCATGTATAAGATTATGAATAACCTTGCACCAGATTATTTACATAAACATTTCTTAATGAGAAATGTCCGTAATAAGAATACTATTTTTACCCCCCCGCCCAAGAACCAATCTTTTCATGTCATCCCTAACATACTCGGCTGGAAAATTATGGAACGAGATCCTGCAAATATAAAAAACAAAACCAGTCTATCGTCCTTTAAAAATGCTTTCCATAAGTACCTGATGGGACAACTATGATTTGCTTCTTCTAAGTTTTCCGGAGTTGAAACGTGATTGTGTGAGAATGGGGATGGGCATCTGTTTATGTTCTTGTTGTGGTATATTTTGGTGTTCTGGTGGGGGGAGGGTAGGGGGGGGCGGCGGCAAGGGTGGGAGGAGGCATTTGTTCACGTTCTTGTTGTAGTATATTTTGGTGTAGTTGTGTTGTTCATTCTTTGTTTCATTTGTGAGGGCATGGTGAAAAGAAGCCTTTGTAGCTTATCCGTTTTCCCTCATAAAAAAAAAAATCGTATTCGTATTCGTACTCCAGGTGCAGCCTGTCACACTGAGGTACAATGCTGTGTGTTGCATCAACAGAGAAGAGGACCCTCAACACCTGGTACTCCAGGTGAAGCCTGTCACACTAAGGAACAATGCTGTTTGTTGCATCAACAGAGAAGAAGACCCTTAACACCTGGTTCTCCAGGTGCAGCCTGTTACACTGAGGAACAATGCTGTGTGTTGCATCAACAGAGAAGAAGACCCTCAACACATGGTTCTCCAGGTACAGCCTGTCACAGTGAGGAACAATGCTGTGTGTTGTATCAACAGAGAAGAGGACGCTCAACACCTGGTACTCCAGGTGCAGCCTGTCACACTGAGGAACAATGCTGTGTGTTGCATCAACAGAGAAGAGGACCCTCAACACCTGGTTCTCCAGGTGCAGCCTGTCACTCTGAGGAACAGTATTGTGTGTTGTATCAACAGAGAAGAGGACCCTCGACACCTGGTACTCCAGGTGAAGTCTGTCACACTGCCGGTGGTGGAATGGCATGTCAGACCATTTCACACTGCCCACAAAATGTCTCTGCACAAACTGTCACCTTGTGTGTGTGTGTGTGTGTGCGTGCGCGCGCACGCACTGCACGTGCGCGCGCACACACACACACACACACACATAAAGTATGCACTTGAGTATGCATCAGTCTGTGTGTGTGTGTGTTAGTATGCGTGTTTTTCCCAAAGACATCTATTCCATTAAAAGGTGAACAGAGGACAAAAGTATGTCAGCAGTATTCAACTTGCCAGTGAAAGAACAACAGCTACACACTTCACTCTGTGACAACAGTTCACTACATACTGAAGGGAAAATTTGGTGAGACAGACAGAGAGAGAGAGAGAGAGAGAGAGAGAGAGAGAGAGAGTGAGAGAGACAGAGAGACAGAGGCAGAGAGAGAGAGAGAGACAGAGACAGTCAGAGCCACAGACAGAGACAGACAGAGTCAGAGAGAGCCACAGACAGAGACAG
>JADBJO010001939.1:200528-205528 GCA_016801955.1 Conus betulinus | reverse complement strand
CCAGCTATTTTGGTGACACATTCTCAGCCCGGCATGTGCCAGCTATTTTGGTGACACATTCTCAGCCTGGCATGTGCCAGCTATTTTGGTGACACATTCTCAGCCTGGCATGTGTCAGCTATTTTGGTGACACATTCTCAGCCTGGCATGTGCCAGCTATGTTGGTGACACATGCCCAGGCTGGCATGTTTCAACACACATTCCCAGGCTGGCATGTGCCAGCTGTTTTGGTGACACATTCTCAGCCTGGCATGTGTCAGCTATTTTGGTGACACATTCTCAACCTGGCATGTGTCAGCTATTTTGGTAACACATTCTCAGCCTGGCATGTGTCAGCTATTTTGGCGACAGATCAGGTGTGGATTACTCACAATGTTAAGTTCTGGATCAGCACATACAAAGGGCCTAGGGCACACAGCAACAAACATATTTTCCCCATAACATTTGAAATGTTCACAGAGTTTGGATTATCCAGTGAGGAGGTATGGTTTATTTTTAAATAGATGCTAATCAAGTCTTCATCAGCACTTCTTAATCCTACATGCTTTATTACTGTATCATATGAAATAAAATGCAAACAAAACTTGAGCGTGTCACAGAAAAATATATTGTCTGTTACTCTGTAAATGTGTATGGCCTTGTCTTGACACTTTTAGAGTTATTATTCCAGGGACTGTTCACACTACTTTCATCTCAAACGTCCCTCCCTGTAAAGTTTGTTCACTGGTTCATGATGTTGGAGGACAAAGACTAAGAAAAATACTCACTAAATCACTCGGAAATTGCTTCCTCACAAAAGGACATGATATGAGAAGGGTGTTATGAATGCGCAGAATACTGGATTGAAATGCTAATGTTGAACTGCATTCTCTTTCCCTACATGTGTTATGAATGCGCAGAATACTGGATTGAAATGCTAATGTTGAACTGCATTCTCTTTCCCTACATGTGTTATGAATGCACAGAATATTGGACTGAAATGCTAAAGTAAAACTGCATTGTCTCTCCCTACATGTGTCACTAATGCACAGAATATTGCACTGAAATGCTAATGTTGAACTGCATTCTCTTTCCCTACATGTGTTATGAATGCACAGAATATTGGACTGAAATGCTAATGTAAAACTGCATTGTCTCTCCCTACATGTGTCACTAATGCACAGAATATTGCACTGAAATGTTAATGTTGAACTGCATTCTCTCTCCCTATATGTGTTATGAATGCACAGAATATTGCACTGAAATGCTAACGTTGAACTGCATTGGACGCCAAATGCCCAGTCAGGTGCAGATGACTCTATGTGTTCATGCACACCCAATCAGAAGTCTATGTGTTCATGTACACCCAATCAGAAGTCTATGTGTTCATGTACACCCAGTCAGAAGTGCATGTGTTTATGTACACTCAATCAGAACTCTATGTGTTCATGTACACCCAATCAGAACTCTATGTGTTCATGTACACCCAATCAGAAGTCTGTGTTCATGTACACCCAATCAGAACTCTATGTATTAATGTACACCCAATCAGAACTCTGTGTGTTCATGTATGCCCAATCAGAAGTCTGGCCTCAAGCAGAAAGAGTTATTTGATACTATAAATTAAAAAAAACTTTTAAACTACTGTCATTAACTTGACAGGCTTAAACCATTTGTACTAATTTGACGGTTGTAAAACCCTGTTGTTAACCTGACAGCTTTAAACTACTGTCATTAACCTGACAGCTTTCAACCACTATCATTAACCTGACAGCTTCAAACCACTATCATTAACCTGACAGCTTCAAACCACTATCATTAACCTGACAGCTTTAAACCACTGTCATTAACCTGACAGCTTTAAACCCTTGTCATTAACCTGACAGCTTTAAACCACTGTCATTAACCTGACAGCTTTAAACCCTTGTCATTAACCTGACCACTCTAAACCACTACCACTCACCTGACAGCTTTACACTTTTGTCATTAACTGACAGCTTTAAACCCTTGTCATTAACCTGACAGCTTTAAACCCTTGTCATTAACCTGACAGCTTTAAACCCTTGTCATTAACTGACAGCTTTAAACCCTTGTCATTAACTGACAGCTTTACACTTTTGTCATTAACTGACAGCTTTAAACCCTTGTCATTAACCTGACAGCTTTAAACCCTTGTCATTAACTGGCAGCTTTACACTTTTGTCATTAACCGACAGCTTTGAACCTTTGTCATTAACCTGACAGCTTTAAACCACTGTCATTAATCTGACAGCTTTAAACTCTTGTCATTAACCTGACCACTCTAAATCACTACCACTCACCTGACAGCTTTACACTTTTGTCATTAACTGTCAGCTTTAAACACTTGTCATTAACATGGCAGCTGTAAATGCTTGTCATTAACCTGACAGCTTTAAACACTTGTCATTAACCTGACAGCTTTAAACACTTGTCATTAACCTGACAGCTTTAAACCCTGTCATTAACTGACAGCTTTAAACCCTTGACATTAACTGACAGCTTTACACTTTTGTCATTAACCTGACAGCTTTAAACCCTTGTCATTAACCTGACAGCTTTAAACCCTTGATATTAACTGACAGCTTTACACTTTTGTCACTAACTGACCGCTTTAAACCCTTGTCATTAAGCTGACAGCTTTAAACCCTTGTCATTAATCTGACAGCTTTAAACTCTTGTCATTAACCTGACCACTCTAAATCACTACCACTCACCTGACAGCTTTACACTTTTGTCATTAACTGTCAGTTTTAAACGCTTGTCATTAACCTGACAGCTGTAAATGCTTGTCATTAACCTGACAGCTTTAAACCCTTGACATTAACCTGACAGCTTTAAACACTTGTCATTAACCTGACAGCTTTAAACCCTGTCATTAACTGACAGCTTTAAAGTTAAACCCTTGACATTAACTGACAGCTTTACACTTTTGTCATTAACCTGACAGCTTTAAACCCTTGTCATTAACCTGACAGCTTTAAACCCTTGACATTAACTGACAGCTTTACACTTTTGTCATTAACTGACAGCTTTAAACCCTTGTCATTAAGCTGACAGCTTTAAACCCTTGTCATTAACTGACAGCTTTACACTTTTGTCATTAACTGACAGCTTTAAACCCTTATCATTAAGCTGACAGCTTTAAACCACTGTCATTAACCTGACAACTTTAAAACCCTTGTCATTAACCTGACCACTCTAAACCACTACCACTCACATGACAGCTTTACACTTCTGTCAATAACCAGACAGCTTCAAACCACTATCATTAACTTGACAGCTTTAAACTACTGTCATTAACCTGGCAGCTTTCAACCCTTGTCATTAACCTGACAGTTTCAAACCACTATCATTAACCTGACAGCTTTAAACTACTATAATTAACCTGGCAGCTTCAAACCACTATCATTAACCTGACAGCTTTAAACTACTATCATTAATCCGACAGCTTTAACCCTTGTCATTAACCTGACCACTCTAAACCACTACTGTTCACCTGACAGCTTTAAATCAATGTCATGATTAAATCAAGCAGATGGTTTGAAAGGCTATCTCTTATGGTGTGAGAGGCGGGCATCTCACAAGTAATGTTTCTTTAATGACACCTGACATGGGTAATGAACAGCAACAGCTGGTTAACAGATCACCCCAAAGCAATCAATGAGCAGCACTGTAGGAATCCAGTGAATTAGGCTGAAGTCTCCCCCTCAATCTAGCCCCAGAGATTATAAGTTGTCAGCTGTGGCCAAACCTTGAGGAACACCGCCAGGAATCTATATCTGCATGGCTGTCAGCAGCCCTGGATGCAACACCTCAACTCTGGATGGGGGCAGCAATGATAGTACTATCATGTCAACTCTGGATGGGGCCAGCAATGATAGTACTATCATGTCAAATCTAGATCTACATCTCCACAATCTCAGCACAAAATGGCAACATGTCAACTCTGGATGGGGCCAGCAATGATAGTACTATCATGTCAACTCTGGATGGGGCCAGCAATGATAGTACTATCATGTCAAATCTAGATCTACATCTCCACACTCTCAGCACAAAATGGCAACATGTCAACTCTGGATGGGGCCAGCAATGATAGTACTATCATGTCAACTCTGGATGGGGCCAGCAATGATAGTACTATCATGTCAACTCTGGATGGGGCCAGCAATGATAGTACTATCATGTCATGTCAACTCTGGATGGGGCCAGCAATGATAGTACTATCATGTCAAATCTGGATGGGGCCAGCAATGACAGTACTATCATGTCAACTCTGGATGGGGCCAGCAATGACAGTACTATCATGTCAACTCTGGATGGGGCCAGCAATGATAGTACTATCATGTCAAATCTAGAGCTACATCTCCCACAATCTCAGCACAAAATGGCAACATGTCAACTCTGGATGGGTCAGCAATGACAGTACTATCATGTCAAATCTAGATCTACATCTCCACAATCTCAGCACATGTCAATTCTGGATCTATATCCCCAAAACCACCAGTAACATTGGTGACATCATAGTAATTCTGGATCTATGTCCCCCCACAGCATCAGCACAGTGCTGGCCACATCTCAATCCTGGATCTGTATCCCATAAACTGTCAGCAACCTTTCTGACAAAACGTCAATTTTGGATCTGTATTTCTCAAACTGTCAAAAACATCAGTAGCAACATGTCAACTCTGCATCTATATATTCCCAACTGTCCACCACATTAGGTGCAACATGTAAACTCTGCATCTGTATATCCCCAAACTGTCACCACATTGGTTATGTCAACTCTGGATCTATAAATCAGCAAACCATCCCCCACACTGGTTGCAACATGTCAACATGGCATCTATATATCCCCAAACTGTCCACCACATTGGTCACAACATGTCAACTCTGTATCTATACATCCCCAAACTGTCCACCACATTGATAGCAACATGCCAACTCTGCATCTATATATCCTCAAAATGTCCATCACATTGGTAGCAATATGTCAACTCTGC
>JADBJO010001939.1:95528-195528 GCA_016801955.1 Conus betulinus | reverse complement strand
TCTTGCTGGTGTAATAATGAACTTTTCTCTCTTCCACTCTTGTCTTCCTGGTGTAATAATGAACTTTTCTCTCTTCCAGTCTTCTTGTAAATCCAGGTCTTCTGGCAGAACACTGATGCTAATATGACATAACACCACGCTGTTTCAGACAATGAACACTTGGTTGGTTGCTACCTCTTCAACTGTACATGCAAAATCGACTGATACTGCTTCGCAATTCATATCACATGATGAGGAGGCAAGGGCTGAGATTGAAAATCATCACTAAAATTCATACACTTTTCAAAATGACCGTTGGTTGTCATTCACACAACATGTCCTGACTGACCCATCACTTGTGGCTAACAAAATGACCGTTGGTTGTCATTCACACATGTCCTGACTGACCCATCACTTGTGGCTAACACAATGACCGTTGGCTGTCATTCACACATGTCCTGATTGACCCATCACTTGGTGCTGACATCATCCCAGCACAATGCCAGGGGGGTACCATGTTTTGAAAAAGTGAATACATGACTGTATTGCCTTGTGTTGTTCTGTGTGTACAACAAAGTACAGTTTACATGATTGTGCTGTGTTGTGTTGTTCTGTGTGCAAAGGTGTGTCGTTTAGTTGTCCACATGTGTAATATATCACTGAACTGCGTTGTGTTGTTCTGTGTGCTCAGGTGTGATGTTCAGTTGTCCACACGTGTAACACATCACTGTAGTGCGTTGTGTTGTTCTGTGTGCACAGGTGTGACGTTCAGTTGTCCACATGTGTAATACATCACTGTACTGTGTTGTTTTGTTCTGTGTACACAGGTGTGATGTTCAGTTGTCCACATGTGTCATTTAGCAGTTGCAGGGCAGGGCAATGTGTAGTTAAGGACCTCAAATGTGACGATGGCAACATTTTTCTTCTAGTAGAACTCTTCAAACTTCAGAACTCATAAAAATGGCAACAATTTCCATGTAGTTGAACTTCTCTATACCTTTGCATACCTAAGCAGGCACACCACAAGGTCACCACAGTTTGTGTGGTAAGACTGGGACAGTGTGAAATACACTGTACGACCCTGACCTAACCACACACCACCGAGATTCGAACCAAGATATTCATGGATGTCTGGAATGGAAAGCTGATGTAGCGACTCCGCCACTGGGCCAGTAACATGGAGTTTGGATCTGTTGTACCACTGAACCACAGGCAGTGAGTCTGGTGTGTTCCGTTTGCAGGACAAATCATTTAACACCCTACTCCAACCAGCATTTTCCACCCCATACCACCACCATCGCTTTCCACCCCATACCAACACCACTTTCCACTCCATACCAACACCACTTTCCACTCCATACCAACACCACTTTCCACCCCCCCATCCTACCACCACTTTCCACTCCATACCAACACCACTTTCCACTCCATACCAACACCACTTTCCACCCCATACCACCACCACTTTCCACTCCATACCAACACCACTTTCCACCCCATACTACCACCACTTTCCATCCAATACCACCACCACCACTTTCCACCCCATACCACCACCACCACCACTTTCCACCCCATACCACCACCACCACTTTCCACCCCATTCCACTACCACCACTTTCCACCCCATACCACCACCACTTTCCACCCCATACCACCAACACTTTCCACCCCATACCACCACCACTTTCCACCCCAAATCACCAACACCACTTTCCACCCATATCACCACCACCATTTTCCACCACATACCACCACCATTTTCCACCCCATATCACCACCACTTTCCACCACATACCACCATCCCCACTTTCCACCCCATATCACCACTACTTTCCACCACATACCACCACCCCCCCTTTCCACCCCATATCACCACTACTTTCCACCACATACCACCACCCCCACTTTCCCACCCCATATCACCACTACTTTCCACCACATACCACCACCACCACTTTCCACCCCATATCACCACCACATACCACCACCCCCCCTTTCCACCCCATATCACCACTACTTTCCACCACATACCACCACCCCCCACTTTCCACCCCCCATACCACCACCACCACTTTCCACCCCATATCACCACCACTTTCTACCCCATATCACCACCACTTTCCACCCCATACCAACACCACACCACCACTTTCCACCCCATACCACCACCACTTTCCACCCCATACCACCACCACTTTCCACCCCATACCACCACCACCACCACTTTCTTTCCACCCACACCACTACAACTTTCCACCCATACCCACCACCACTTTCCCCCCCCATACCACCACCACCACCACTTTCCACCCTACACCACCACCACTTTCCACCCACATACCACCACCACTTTCCACCCCATACCACCACCACTTTCCACCCCATACCACCACCACCAGTTTCCACCCCATACCACCACCACCACTTTCCACCCCATACCACCACCCACACCAGTTTCCACCCCATACCACCACCACCACTTTCCACCCCACCCCACCACCACCAGTTTCCACCCCACACCACCACCACTTTCCATCCCATACCCACCACCACCACTTTCCAACCCAATACCACCACTACCACTTTCCACCCCATACCCACCACCATTTTCCACCCAATACCACCACCACCACTTTCCATCCCATACCAACACATTCCACCCCATACCACCACCACTTTCCACCCCATACCACCACTACTTTCCACCCCATACCACCACCACCACCACCATTTTCCACCCCATACCACCACCACCACTTTCCACCCCATACTACCACCACCACTTTCCACCCCATACCACCACCACTTTCCACCACATACCACCACCACCACTTTCCCACCCCATATCACCACCACTTTCCACCACATACCCACCACCACCATTTTCCACCCCATATCACCACCCCCACTTTCCACCCCATACCACCACCACTTTCCACCCCTACCACCACCACTTTCCACCCCATACTACCACCACCACTTTCCACCCCATACCACCACCACCACTTTCCACCCCTACCACCACCACTTTCCACCCCCATACCACCACCACCACTTTCCACCCACACCACTACAACTTTCCACCCCATACCACCACCACTTTCCCCCCATACCACCACCACCACTTTCCACCCTATACCACCACCACCACTTCCACCCACATATCACCACCACTTTCCACCCCATACCACCACCACTTTCCACCCCATACCACCACCACTTTCCACCCCATACCACCACCACCAGTTTCCACCCCATACCACCACCATTTTTCCACCCCCAATACCACCACCACCACTTTCCATCCCATACCACCACATTCCACCCCATACCACCACCACTTTTCACCCCATACCACCACCACCACCATTTTTTCCACCCCATACCACCACACACTTTCCACCCCATACTACCACCACCATTTTCCACCCATACCACCACCACTTTCCACCCCATACTACCACCACCACTTTCCACCCCATACCACCACCCACTTTCCACCCCATACCACCACCACCACTTTCCCCCCATATCACCACCACTTTCCACCCCATACCACCACCACCACTTTCCACCCCATATCACCACCATCACTTTCCACCCCATATCACCACCATCACTTTCCACCCCATATCACCCACCACACTTTCCACCCCATATCACCACCATCACTTTCCACCCCATACCACCACCATCACTTTCCACCCCATACCACCACCATCACTTTCCACCCCATATCACCACCACCACACTTCCACCCCATATCACCACCACTTTCCACCACATACCACCACCCCCACTTTCCACCCCATACCACCACCACTTTCCACCCCATACCACCACCACTTTCCATCCCATGCCACCACCACCACTTTCCACCCCATACCACCCACCACCACTTTCCACCCCATACCACCACCACCACCACCACTTTTTCCACCCCATACCCACCACCACCACTTTCACCCCCATACCACCACCACCACTTTCCACCCCCTACCACCACCACCACTTTCCACCCCATACCACCACCACCACTTTCCACCCCATACCACCACCACCACTTTCCACCCCTACCACCACCACCACCACCACTTTCCACCCCATACCACCACCACTTTTCCACCACATACCACCACCACCACTTTCCACCCCTACCACCACCACCACTTTCCACCCCTACCACCACCACTTTCCACCACATACCACCACCACCACTTTCCACCACCACATACCACCACCACCACTTTCCACCCCATACCACCACCACCACTTTCCACCCCCCTACCACCACCACTTTTCCACCCCATACCACCACCACCACCACTTTCCCACCCCATACCACCACCACCACTTTCCACCCCCCATACCACCACCACTTTCCACCCCTACCACCACCACTTTCCACCCCATACCACCACCACCACTTTCCACCCCATACCACCACCACTTTCCACCCCATACCACTAGGCCAGGGTCACACTGTCAGATTTGGCTACCCTCCCCTGTCACTGCTGATGCACAACTGACAAACTCATCAAATCTCATGTCCTCTGTTCCTGGGATCTGTACACACTTCTCATCACATTCACAGCAACACCAACAAGCAGGCAGGCACACACGCTCAGGTGCATGCACACACACACACACACACACACACACACACACACACACACACACACACACACACATTCATACAGATACAATGGCACACACCTAGTAACCTCAATAAACATGCCAATCACATGATCTGTTAACACAATGCTGCAAGAACTAATACAAAATGACTGGCTGCCCTATACAGATAGAACTGATCTCTCTTTCTCTCTTACACACACACACACACACACACACACACACACACACACACATCTCTCTCTCTCTCTGATTCTCATTCCCTCTCTCTCTCTCTCTCTCTCTCTCTCTCTCTCTCTCTCTCTCTCTCTCTCTCTTGATATGGACAATGGTAAATCACTGATGAAGATGCAGAATAGGAGGGGGCCTAGTACTGAGCCTTGTGGCACTCCATGTCTGACAAAGTTGGAAGCGGAGGTTTTGCAATTAAGCACCACATACTGAGTGCTATCTTTCAAGTATGATTGGAATAACGACGAGACTGTTGGGGTATGGGTCAAGCAGACAGATAGTTTCTTTAGAAGAATAGAATGATCACTCGCCATTCCAAACAAATGGTAGTGATCTACAGACAACAGAAACTTCTCTCCAGGAAAGTCTAAACGACGTGTCAGACTGGTGTCATTCAAACTCAATGGTCATACACCCAGCCAAAACCAAATCTATGATTATAGCTTCCCACCCAAAGCACCAACTGACTCCTCTTTGCCTAAAACTTCAGTTGAATGGCACTTCTATCAAACAGGTAGATGAGCATCGTGTTTTAGGGGTAACGATTCTATAAAGAATTGAAATGGCAAACTCATCTCAATAACGTATGCAAGGTAGTCTCAAAACACCTTTCCTGTTATCTCAATTAAAGCGCTACGTCAACAGTAATGTGCTTAAACTTTTCTCTGATGCACGCATAATGTCACATATCAATTACAATACGCTTCAACAGTGTGGGACAGAAGTAGTGACGTCCACAAAAAAAGCTGAATTCTCTCCATAGATGTGCAGCAAAGCTACTCCATCCAGCTGTATCTCTAACAACAGACGAAAAACTAAAAGCGCTGAACATACTTCCTCTGAATGGGCAATTGGAATTCAACAAGCCATCATTTATGTTTACAATCTTGACAGATACTATGCCATGTTATATCAATGGCCTTTTTACAAGACTGAACAGCTTTTCTGGCTCGACCAAATTTCTTCTTCCCTACCCACGCATTGATCTATACAAAACAAGCCTAGCTTACTCTGGACCATATGTCTGGAACTCACTTCCACTGAATCTACAAAACATAAATACTTTTAAAACTTTTCAAGGAACATTTGCATAAACATTTTATGTCTCAGTAATTAAATTATTCGATTACAATGATTAGCGCCCATTTGCAAAGTCTTCTGTGAACCATACTTGGAATAAAATCGTCTAAACATAAAACCTATTCTGTTAAAATTGCTCATCCCCACTCCCACTCTGTCTACCAACCCTTTCTCTCCTCCCCTTACCTACCCTTGTCACTTCCCCACCCTCCTCTGACCTTTCTCTCTCTGTAGTTTTGTTTGTTTGTTTGTAAGTTTCCTTCTCTTTTACCATCCCCCATCTCATTAGCGCTTTTATGAATAGTTTGCTTATCATGTAGAATTAGATTACCATGTTGCTATGTTGAATTGTCAGTATGAATGATATGTGCTGAAATGTTCAAAATTACGTACGTACTTTGTCATATTCATTTTACTGTCTGTCGTTATACATGCTAATTTTTGTACGTTGTGGTACATTTCCAGATATTTCCCAAGCTCAGCCCACCTCCCACCCCCACTCTCTCTCTTCCCCTTCATTATTGTTATTTTCATTTTATTTATTTAATTTTATTTGTTTTTTTATTATTGTTATGTTATTTATTATTACTATTTTTTTTTTTCATGTTCATTTCTCTTCTATTTTCACTTGATGTTCCATTATGATTGCATGACCGCCTTGTTTGCTTGTTTGCTTTCTTACATTATTTCATTTCACTGCATGTTGTAGTCCCTACTCAGGGTTGAAGCCAGCCTGAATGTAACACTAACAGTCAGCCATGTAACATGATGTCAATCAGACCAAAACCCATTGCAGGGCTCTACTCTTTTAAGGCACAGGTTGAAACCAGCCTGAATGCAACACTAACAGTCAGCCATGTAACATGATGTCAATCAGACCAAAACCCATTGCAGGGCTCTTTTAAGGCACAGTTTGAAGCCATGAAGGTAACAGTAACAGCCAGCCAATGTAACATGATGTCAATCAGACCAAAACCCATTGCAGGGCTCTTTTAAGGCACAGGTTGAAGCCAGCTGAAGGTAACAGTAACAGCCAGCCAATGTAACATGATGTCAATCAGACCAAAACCCATTGCAGGGCTCTACTCTCTTAAAGCACCTTGCTGAAACAGGGTGCAGAAGGAAAATAGTATCCTTACTTCTTCACCTCTGTTGGCTGCTGCTGACAACAGCACAACCACTGGAGGGTGGGCAGTGGGGAGGAGGAGGGGGGGGGGGGGGGGGGAGAGAGAGAGAGAGAGAGAGAGAGAGAGAGAGAGAGAGAGAGAGAGAGAGATCGTTCTTATGATGATTCAGTATATTACAATGGCGCAAGGGGGGGGGGGGGGGGGGGGGGGAGTGGAGAAGAAGGATGGTGGTTTGGGAAGGATTGGGAGAGAGAGAGAGAGAGAGAGAGAGAGAGAATCGTTCTTATGATGATTCAGTATATTTCAATGGCCCAGCACATGGCAGTGGGGAAGAGGGATGATTTGGGGAGGGGGGGGGGGGGGGGGGGGGGGGAGAGGAGAGAGAGAGAGTGATTCATATCTAATGTTGAATGATCAGGACTTGAGGTCAAGGCTTACTCTTACATTCTGCCCTCATGCCCTCATCATTGTGAGACCATTTCAGTCCACATCATACACAAACAGATTAATAGGAGAACACTGTACATGTAATGTGTAACACTATACTGACAGATCAATAGCAGAACACTGTACATGTAATTGTAACACTATACTGACAGATCAATAGCAGAACACTGTACATGTAATTGTAATACTATACTGACAGATCAATAGAACACTGTACATGTAATTGTAACACCATACTGACAGATCAATAGGAAAACACTACATGTAATGTAACACTATACTGACAGATCAACAGCAGAACACTGTACATGTAATTGTAACACCATACTGACAGATCAATAGAACACTGCACACATAATTGTAACACCATACTGACAGATCAATAGCAGAACACTGTACACGTAACTGTAACACTATACTGACAGATCAATAGGAAGACACTGTACATGTAATGATAACACTATACTGACAGATCAATAGAACACTGTACATGTAACTGTAACACTATACTGACAGATCAACAGCAGAACACTGTACATGTAATTGTAACACTATACTGACAGATCAATATAGAGAATACTATATGTAATTGTAAGAAGTAGAGGCAGATGATGACTCCTAAACTGTGTCTTGCTCATGACGGTTCCAAACAAACTGGCGGCTTCAACACCGAGCGTGAAATGGAACCAGATTGCAATGCTACATTCTGGTATCTATCATAATGGCTCTGGTTCATTCTGGTACCTATCATGATAGCTCTGGTTCATTCTGGTATCTATCATGATGGCTCTGGTTCATTCTGGTATCTATCATGATGGCTCTGGTTCATTCTGGTATCTTTCATGATGGCTCTGGTTCATTCTGGTATCTATCATGATGGCTCTGGTTCATTCTGGTATCTATCATAATAGCTCTGGTTCATTCTGGTATCTATAATAATGGCTCTGCTACAATCTGGAATCTATCACAATGGCTCTGCTAAAATCTGGAATCTATCATAACGGCTATCTGTGCATTTAGCACTGTTAATGTGCAACAAATGACATCACTTATCACTGTAAAAAAATCAAGAATAATCTATTCATCTTGTGGATTATCCACCACCTTCATATTTTGGGGTAAGAAGATTCCTCTGTTAATTTTCCTGTTTGGTAAGCCTGTCCACCAACGTGCAAGACACATGCTTGCTGTGTCAAATAAATAAATATGTGAAAGGGGTACACTTGATAAATTTCATCAAGAACTACGCAGTCCAAACTGAAATCGTCTCTCCAAAGTAATTTCTCTCCATGCCATGGACAGGGAAAAAGTGCCCCTGGAAGAGGCCACTCACTTTCCACACCAATCAATGGCCATACTTTCATGTGAACCCACAGAACATGGGAAACGGCCACGCTGAACCAGCTATAAAACAGAATGTGACAGCAGGAATAATACAACTGATCTGAGTCATCCTGTGGGGACAGAAACAAAGGGCCACTACCCACCATGGTGTGATGACTAGCATCACATGTTGCTGGTTGGGAGATTATGGGTTCGATTCCCATCCCAGGCATTACTTGGCGGATCTTTCAGCCCATTCTGGCTCCTTTCTCTCTAGAGTAGTCTGCTGAGGGCTCACATGGGTAGACTGGAACCCCATCATCCAGTGTCATCCACATACATGGAACCACATCATCCAGTGTCATCCACATACATGGAACCACATCATCCAGTGTCATCCACATACATGGAACCACATTATCCAGTGTCATCCACATAAATGACCTATCTTAGACATGTTTCAAAATGGAGCGACTGATGGCGGAGAACGAAGCAAAATTTAGAAAGAGTGGGGGTTAGTTGCTGCCCAAGGACATTGACAAACAAAGTACAGGACAAGACACGATGCATTTCGACCTTTTGGGTCTTCTTCAAGTAAAAAAAAAGATAGATCACATTTAACATTTAGGACAGTACAAACAAAGAACGAAGAGAGACTTATCTTATGTCCATGTGGTGTGCTGTGAAGAATGGCCACAGCTTAGACATGTGAGACAGTTATTCAAATTCTCTGATCAACACTGCAGGTGTCTGTATCTCTTGAGCCTGGCTCAGATGCCCAGCAGTATCATGTGCATGGAAGTAAGTTTGGAATACAGCCCTATCATTAGTCTCTGGCTGGAATACAGCTCAGAGCATCATCTTCATCATCCCTCATCCTCACTGATCAACATAAAAAGAAGTCTCAGAGTCTGTGGCCCTCAATGTCATGCTCTCTCTTGTTTTACAATGGAAAAGGGTAGCAAAGGGAGAGCAGTCAGATATCAGTCTTTCAGTTGGATATCAGTCTTTCAGTTGGATATCAGTCTTTCAGTCAGATATCAGTCTTTCAGTTGGATATCAGTCTTTCAGTCAGGTATCAGTCTTTCAGTTGGATATCAGTCTTTCAGTCAGGTATCAGTCATTCTGTGCTGGGCACACAACATGATTTTCTTCACAAGTTTTCAATCTCAAGAACTTTTTTTTTTTTTTTTTTTTTTAATGTAGGTCTAGACCATAGCCATGATTGAAACATTATTTCTGTTCTTTGGCACTAAAGGTCAAGTACTACAGAGGACAGGCAGGGATATATATATATATATATATATATTAAAGGAAGTTTTAAATCATCAACAGATCTGTTTCGAGCGCTGGCTCTCCTCAGGATGGTGTTGGGTCGCCTACTGCCCGGTGTTATATGGCCTAATGTCACTGTTTGCACGTGCGGATTGGCTGCACATGTTGTTCGGTTTTTTCAGGTTGTTTACAGTTCAGGGTGCGTTTGCTGACAACGATTTCCATTTGTGCCTGCAGTTGTTTACTATTTCTACTTTAGTATTTAGGGTTGCTAAGTATGGTTTGCATAGTATTAACCATTTTTCTGTTGAACATAGGTTGCATCTTTTTGAAATGTTATTGTATGGTAATGCCCTTTTTATGATTTCCAGGATATGTTATAGTTTATTTTTTTGTCTTTAAGTCTCCAAATATATTTGCTCAGTTCTGTTTGGTTTTTGTATTTTACTTTGTTGATGACTGTTTATGGTTTGCATATCTGGTTTTGAAGTGATTTTCAGTGATCCCCATGTATGTTTCTTTTTCATTTTCTGATGTCACAGTGGCTTGGTATACAATGTTGTTATAGAGGCATTTGTTGCTTAAGGGACACAGTTCTTTTGTAGTAGTACAATTGCAGGATTTCCTTTTCTTCACCCTTCCTTGCTGTGTTGCTTTTCATTTTGTTGGATGAATCAATTATATTTTTAAGGTTAGGCATGCATGAATATGATAGTTTGATTGTGTTCTTGTTGAATATTTTGGAATTTTGTGTTCTTTTGGGAAGGATGCTGTCAGAATTTTTAAAAATTCTTTTCCCTACGTTTGTTTTTACTCTCGTCCATCATATGGAGGGTTGTACCATGTGATTTTCCTTTTCCTGCTTTTTTTGTTTTTGTTCATGTTGTTATCTGGGTTGTATTGTAGTTTGTAGCTGTAACCACTTTTTTTTGCAATGCCTCTTGGTATTCTGCTGCTGCGTTGTTGAATACTCTTTCATTATGTGACAGGTTAGATAATCTCTTGTTTATGCCATTCCGTATGGTTTTTAGTATAGATGGTGGGTGGTTGCTATTGATGTTTACATAAATGGGAGTGTCATTAGGTTTCTTGTATGGTTTATATATGTAGTTGTTGAGGTCAAGTGTTATGTCTAAGTAGTTCACTACCTTTTTGTTTGCTTCGATGGTGATTTTTTTAAGTTATGGTTTTGGAAAATTTTGCAAACTTCCTTTTACCATACTATTTTAAACAGATGTTGCTCTGCAAGGGGTTGAGCACTTTAAAAATTTTATCAGGCGTTTTAGTACTATTCTTGATATATATATATATATATATATATATATATATATATATATATATATATATATATATATATATCCGTCTCTCTCTCTCTCACACACACACACACACACACACACACACACACACACACACACACACACACATTTTAACACCCAACAAATGCATCAATCACTTAAATGCTTTTAAATCAGGTTTCATTCACAAACAATAAATGAACTTGTATATATATATATATATATATATATATATATATATATATATATATATATATATATGCAGTGTTAAAACTAACATCCTTCATTTAAACAAAATTAGACTGCTATCAAATGGCTTCAAGTTTTTACACTTTTCACTTTTCAATGTCATTTCATGAAAAATCTGATCATGAAATGTTTCTTTTCTCTCTGTTTTTAACTACTATTTAGAAAGTCAAGATTACTTCAAAAATATTTTGTTGTGATCAAGAGTATTCAAAAATATTTCTGACAGTAAATAGATGTTATGATCAATGAGAAAAAAAAAAGAGAAAATATGGGGGCTACACCTACACCTAATGCCCATTTAAAGGCTATTGCATGTTTTTTTTGTTTTTTTTTTAACCTAACTCTAAGTGAACAACTTCAAGCACATATCCACAAGAACTCAAACATACACAGACACACACACATCCACACATGCACGTGCGTGCACATACGCACACATAAACACACACAAAGTCCTTAAGAATGCATTGGATTTTTCATATGCTATTACACTGAAAACAGTAAATACAGTCTTTTCTGTCTGCTCTTTTTATTTCTGTGGTGTGTGTGCATGCTGTCCCCTTAGCTCAGCATTAAAGAGACTCTTTCCCATTTTTCTACCAGGGCACTGGGTTGGTTGAAGTATAATTTAAAGGCATTGAGGAGGCAGACTGCAAAACACAAAAGGGTTAGGGTCGTCTCCACTGAGATGAAAACCTCCACACCTGCTGCGTGTAGGCACACTCCCAAACACAAAAGGGTTAGGGTAGTCTCCACTGAGATGAAAACCTCCACACCTGCTGCGTGTAGGCACACTCCCAAACACAAAAGGGTTAGGGTAGTCTCCACTGAGATGAAAACCTTCACACCTGCTGGGTGTCACAGCTGGGTCCCAAGCTACAGCAGGTAGGCAAGACAGGGGAGAGAAGGCCAGGCCACGCAGAGCGCCGTGTACAGGGCACAGAATTAGCAGGTGTAACACAACCCCTATCAGTGTCATCACCACCACCAACACACAGACCAGACAGAGATCAGGCACACCTACACAGCTATTTCTGGTAAATCTCACATCAGACACACAGACCAGACAGAAGTCAGGCACACCTACACAGCTATTTCTGGTCAATCTCACATCAGACACACAGACCAGACAGAAGTCAGGCACACCTACACAGCTATTTCTGGTCAATCTCACATCAGACTGTCTGAGCTCTTTTGAGGAGGTGGCAGGAAGAAAGGAAGAGGAGGAGGGGGTGTGAGGGCTGGGGAGGAGAGGGGGAAATCAAGCGACTTTCCCATATCCATTTCACTGGCCATCGTCGTTTTTTTCTGGTGAAGTGAAATCGAGCCACTTTCCCATACCATTTCACTGTCCATCGTCTTTTTCTGGTGAAGTTAAATCGAGCCACTTTCCCATAACCATTTCACTGTCCATCGTCTTTTTCTGGTGAAGTTAAATCAAGCCACTTTCCCATAACCATTTCACCGTCCATCATCTTTTTCCTGTGAAGTTAAATTGAGCCACTTTCCCATAACCATTTCACTGTCCATCGTCTTTTTCCAGTGAAGTTCTTTTCAGTTCTACAGAGAGTACTTTGCATTTGATGAACCACCCTGAAATGTGGTAACTGTTCAACAACAGGGGGCATTTCAAATTATTCTTCATCAGCGATGCTTTTTTGGAGGCTTTATTTACCGAGAGAGAGGCAGAGGAATGAATGAACAGAGATACTATGTGACAAATCAATAGAGGCGCACACACACACACACACACACACACACACACAGAAGAAAACAGAGGGAAAATAAACAGAGAAACTAGATACACACAGAAGGACAGAAAAATACAGTCTTTTGAGGAAAAAACTGGCAGGTAGGCAAAAAAACAGAAAAAGGTGACAAACAAGAAAACCATTTGTTCCGTAGATAGACAGATAGATAGAGAGATATAATTACAGATATGAGTCATTCTTCTGAAATATGCCCAGAACCTTGACATGGATACTATTAAAAAAATCAACTTTTTATTATAAATAGCTAATGACTGTAAAAGATTGCCAAGCATGTCTAGTTTCATTAGTGGGGAAACACCAAGTGAAATGTTGATATTAGTCATATCAATTTTGAAAAAAATCCTGTCACATTATCATGTGACACATGTAACCTAGGACACCAGTGCAAACTATTAATACCAACATGGAAAGTGTTTTGTGTTTTTTTTTTTAGTTTGGCAGCTTTAAACAAGTTCAGATGTATGTATTAAGGACTTTGTGACATTATTTTGTACTTTCAATCATTTTCATTTTGTTATGGGAATAAAACCAAAAAATGTACCCATGCACACATTTTTTTGCACTCAAAACAAATTTTGCTCATAGAATATGTGGCATCAAAAATATATTTCAGTATCTGTTTTCATAGAAAGCAATCAACAAACATTCAGAATGAGCTGTTGTCGCCGAGGACAGCGGACGTATTTCTGCTCTGCTCTCCCACTTTCTTTATGCCTGCGTTCCTTCTTGTGCTTTAAACTTTTTCAGACGATTCCTCAGATGCTCTTCATACAACCAAAGATCACCTGTTGTGTACATCCTGCCTTGTTTGTGTTCTAACAAAGAAAAGAAAAGAAAGAAAAAAAAACATTGTTCATGGATGTCCAACAGGTGGTTTCACACTTCAATGAGTGTCTAGCCCTGAGTGCCAGTGCTCCATAACAACCCTTCAAAATGATCTGTGTGCGTAGGTTCTTAAACCGCGGATTTCAGAATTAGCAGACGTACAGGTTGAATGTGGGACAGGAAGGATATCGATTTGTACCAGCCCAATAGGAATGTGTGGTGCACTGACTGAAAACCTGTAAGTGGACACAATGACTGTCAGGCCTAATCATTATGTCTCAGTATAAAAGTTTCTTCAGCCCAGTTCAAGAGAAAGGCTGGTGGCTCTTCGTCTAGCAGTGAAAGTGACAGTCCTGAGAGTGCCAAATAACCAAATAAAAAATTAAACTTTGAGGTACAGTCTGACGAAATGGATGTTCAGATGGCAGATGTAATGGGTGAACTGAATAGTCGATTGGACAGACTACAGAAAGCCTAGCTTCAAAAGAGGACATTAGAAAACTGAAAAATGAAATCAAATCTGATATGGAGGTTCTCTGTGAAAAATTTGATTAGAATTTTGAGGCAATTGAGGAAAGACTAGACAAAAGCAAAAGTAAAAAAAAGCAGTTGCTGGAGGAGATATCCGTTCTGAAAAAAAACCAACGCAGATCTTTTCTCGCAACTTAATTCCCAGGGTAAACAGCTGACTTCATTGCGCAGACAACAGAACGATATGGAACAGCATGGTCAAAGGTGGAATCTTCATGTTTTTAACGTAGCTGAGACAGAACCCAAGTTAGCAGAGTCCACAGGTGCTTGCACTCGAAAGTGTGCAAGATTTTTCAGCGATTTGGTCGGGGTGGTGGTCCGAGAGGAGGACATCCAGGTGGCCCCCAGAACTGGCAGGAAAACTCCAGGCACCACCAGGCCTCGACCGATCATCGTCCATTTCTACTCCCGTAGAAGAAGAAAGATGAAATCCTGTCAAAAAAGAAGAAAGATGAAATCCTGTCAAAACGTCGAACACTCAAAGGTAACCGACAAAGACTTTCTATTGCTGAAGATTTGACTGCTGCTAACTACAAACTGTTAAGATTAAGATTAAGATTAAAATTATAGTCCCGTCAACAGCAGAGGTTATCTCAGGACTGTCACCACGTTCCAAACTACCACGTATATATGTTAAAAAAGGATTAAAAGCAAAAACTCTCCCAACCCTACAAACTGTTAAAAGAGGCCAAACAACATTCAGCTACACTGGACGCATGGTCGTCCAACACGAAAGTCATTGCAAAACTGAAAAATGGAAAAACTGTTCAACTACAGATTGACCACGATTTAGATGCAGTGCTGCGGAATGAAATGTAGCAATAAAAGCATGCACACAATTTGGGTGCTGAATTCCAGCTTGCCTGCTACTATTTCAGGTGTTGTTGTGGATCACAGACATATAAGCCTCAATGATAGTTCCCTTCCCTATGAACACTTTTTTCCCCAGAAGGTACGAAAAGTGTATATGTGTTTGGTTCCTTTCTTGCACAGTATGGTGTCTTGGAGTATGTTCAGAAACGTTACACACTTTTCTGACCGTATTTCACCTTGAACAGATGCGGTTGTGGCGGCCCTCTTGTAACAAAACACTACGGATTATTGTGCGTACTTCCTTTTTCCATGTTTTCCTTACGTACGTGCGTGCGTGCGTGCGTGTGTGTGTGTGTGTGTGTGTGTATGTGTGTGTGTGTGTGTGTGTGTGTGTGTGTGTGTTTGCGTGTCTGTGAATATGAGCGCGCAAGGGCACATGCGAGCTTACAAAAGTGTGTTTGAGAAATACGCCGATATGGGAATGGGATGTATGCTCAGACCACAAGTAAGGTTTGGTAGTTAAGCCTTTACATACAGATTATGGACCTTACATGCACCTTACAGATGCATTTCTATGACAAATGGTAAATGTTTCGATCTCGCCTGCATGTGGGTGCAATTGCATCACGTGCGTGCATGCGCACGCGCGCGCACGTGTGTGTGTGTGTGTGTGTGTGTGTGTGTGTGTGTGTGTGTGTGTGTGTGTGTGTGTGATTAATATCGGCGTATTATTTTACAGTATCTCACGTTACCACAAAGGGACAACAAGGGGGGGGGGGGGGGGGGGGGGGGGGGGGGGGGGGGGGGGGGGGGCTTTTTTTTTGTTTTGTTTGTTTTTTGCTTTGTTTATACTCTTTCTGATCTGGTTAAAATAATGTGAAAAAAAAAAAGACATTATATGTTCGTTTGAAATGTCATTGTATTTGATAATCTTACAATTAATCCTCACAGATGCATAATCGAGCATGTATAAGTGTGCATGTGTCTGCGTTTTGGAGTCGACTGTACCCGAAAGGCAGGACTAGGGTTGGACATGTGGCGCTGGGTATTCAGCCAAGCGATGTATTCTCACTTGTAAACAAACATGTTGTAGTTGTTTTTGTGTTGCTGTTAATAGTGTTGTTGTCAGTGTATGTGTGTTTATGTTTGTTGCTGTTGATATTGTTGTAACTGCCCTTTTCTTTGTCATGCTTTCTAAAGTTTGTCCAGTTTCCGAGTTGCTTATTCTTTTGTGTATTCAAATGCCAATGAAAACGTCAGTTATACCGCAGCACAGATCTGATGGTACTTGTTACTTCGCTGAGTGGGTCAGCATGGGGCACAGTATCTGTGAAAATCTGTCTTCTTATTATTTTTATGTACTTTTTGATATACGCAAATGTACCATCCAGGAGTGGAACAACAACTCGACAGAGGCTGCTGTGACATCAGAGATCCCTTGACCTATTCAGGTCAAGAGCTAGCTAGCAGCCTCCTGCAGTAAATAGGTCTTTTTAGGTCCCCCCCCCCCCCCCCCCCCCCCCCCCCCCCCCCCCCCCCCTGCGTCAACCTACCAAAAGTGTCAGAATAATCAACCTGATGACAGTGGACACTCGACAGATGATGATGATGATGATGTGTTTCTATGTATTGTAGACTGTGCACTTTGCTTAAAGTGTACTGTAGACATATTGACATGGAAAGAACATTTCTAGTTTTACATATGGAGAAGGTTTGTGTTGCATCGTTGAATTGCCCAGGTCTGGGTAACATAAAGAAAAGGAGAGATGTTTTTCACTATATTTGACAAAAGAGATTTTCCATATGCTTTCTTCAAGACACACATTTTGATCCTAAATTAGATGCTTATTATGCAGCTGAAAGGGGCTATACCTGTTTCTTTGCATCCAATAATACGCAATTTAGAGGAGTACCAATATTGTTTAATAACAGTTTTGACTTCAAGGTGAAAACAGTTCACAAAGGCCAAGACAGTAATAATTTCATAATGGTTTTAATTTCAACTATGGATAAAGATCTACTGCTTGTTAATCTGTATGGTCCAAACAGAGACACTCCAGAATTTCATGGAAGACTGGAAGATTACATCAGCAAACTAGGTCATATGAATGTAATTATGGGTGGTGACTGGAATTTAGTAATGGACCCAAATTTAGATTATGACAATTATAAACATGTGAACAATCAAAAGGCTAAAGAAAGAGTAGAAGAAAAATGATCTTAAATTTAGAGCTAACAGACATATGGAGAGACCTAAACGCAGAAAGCAGAAGATTTACTTGGCAAAGAATAAATCCACTCCAACAAAGTCGACTTGACTTTTTTGTAGTCTCGGAAACAATTGTACAATATGTTGAAGATTTGTGCAATATGTTGAAGATGCTGACATTCAGACTGGCTACCGATCGGACCACCCAACGATTGTCTTGAAATTAAGTTTTGGAGAAGAAGTTCAAAGAAACAGTTTTTGGAAATTTAACAATTCTCTTCTAAAAGAGACTTAATTTATCTAAAAGAAATAGATGAGGAAATAAGAAATATTACTGAAGAATATGCAGTCTTACTGTATGAAAGAAAAGAAATTCATAATATTCCTAGAAATCAGATACAATTTACAACAGGAGACCAGCTCTTTCTAGATGTTTTGCTTATGAAAGTGAGATCGAAAACAATAGCATTTTCCACAGCAAAGAAACAGAAAGAAGCTAAACAATAGAAAGAACTAGAAGAAAGCATCAAAGAGTTAGAGAAAAAAAAAATTCCCAGAACCGAAGATCAATGCAGTTTAGAAAAAAATATAAAGCAGATCTAGTGGAAATAAGAAGTAAAAAAATCGATGGAGTCCTACTGCGTTCAAAAGCAAGATGGATTGCTGAAGGTGAGAAAGTATCTAAACTCTTCTGTAATCTAGAAACAAGGCACTATGTAAGCAAATGCATGAAAAAAAAAATGATAACACAAAGTGGGAGTGAAGTAAATAGTCAAAATGAAATAATGAATGAAGTGAAGTCTTTCTATGAAAATCTATATATAAAGAGAAATGTTGAAAACTGCGAAATTACTGACATGGTAAAAGATTTTCCAACTTTGTCATATGAAGACTCAAAGAACATAGAAGTAGAAATCACCTTAGAAGAAGTGTCATACTCTTTGAAAAACATGAAAAGCAATAAAGGCCCAGGCACTGACGGTTTTACATCAGAATTGTTCAAAGTTTTTTGGAAAATCAATAGGAAGTTTTGTTGTTCGCTCATTAAATGATGGATTTAGATGGGGAGAAATATCTTCCCCCCTCAGAGAGAGGGCATAATCATTTGTCTTCCAAAGGGTGGTAAGCCTAAGGAATACATTCAAAACTGGAGACCAATTACATTATTAAATGTTGTATACAATACAGGGTCATTGTGCATAGCTAATAGACTTAAAAATTTACTTCCCAAGATCATAAATGAAGATCAAACAGGATTCATGAGTGGTAGATATATTGGCGATGATATAAGACTTATTTATGACCTTATTCACTATCTAAACTACAAATGGTCCTGGATTATTGCTATGTATTGACTTTGAGAAAGTGTTTGACACATTAGATTGGAATTTTATGATGAAAACCTTGAAAGCTTTCGGATTTGGTTCAACTATATGCTAGTGGATATCATTGTTTTATAGAAATATTAAATCCACAATAATTGTAAATGGTCAGTGTTCATCCTGGTTTAAAGTTGAGAGAAGGTGTAGACAAGGCAACCCCGTTTCACCATATCTGTTCTTAATCTGCGTAGAAATACTTGCTACTATGATAAGAGAAAAAAAATATATTGATTAAAGGTATAAAAATAAATAATAATGATCATAAAATAGCTCAGTTTGCAGATGATACTCAGATGATGACCAAGGGTGATGCAACGTCTTTTGAGGCAATCATTGAAACGATCAGAGAGTTTAGTTATAAGTCTGGTTTATACATGAATGATAGCAAAACGCAAGCAGCATATGGTTAGGTAGTAAGAAAAGGTCGATAGTAAAACATTTACCACATTTGAAGATCAATTGGAATCCACCAAAATTTTTAAATTTTAGGCATATGGTTTTTGGTAGACCTAGATGACTGTGAGGACTTGAATTATAATCAAAAAATTTTCAGAAATAAAAAGGTTATTCAACATTTGGATTAGAAGGTCTATAACTCCACTAGGCAGAATCGCTGTATTGAAAAGTTTAATCCTTTCAAAAATAACACAACTATGGTTACTCTTGCCAAATCCGCCGCATGACTTCATAAACGATTTGCAAAGTATGTGCGTCAAATTCATCTGGAAAAGGAAACAGGACAGAACCAGTAGAAGAACGGTAATGAAGAGTGTAAAAAAAAAGGAGGATTGAGCCTACTTGATATTAAAAAGTTTGTAAGTGGCCTAAAATTGAATTGGATACGCACACTGATACAAAGTACACAAAAGTGGAAAGGTATTATATCTGCGTTATTCCCTGTCATAGATAACATGGCATATATGGGGCATCTTTCCCAATGACTGTCAATGTAAATCGCTTCTGGAAGCATGCTTTTGAAGCGTATAAAGAATTTTCACGAAAGATGAGTTTTGAAAGAACTGATGAAATCATTGCAGAACCTCTGTTTTACAATGATAAGATTAAGGTAGGAAATCTAGCCATCTCTTATAAACATTGGATCGACAGAGGCATGTATCGAGTACATCATCCACTGCGTGAAAATGGTACCTTCTTATCTTCAAAGAATTCAGACTAAAATATAATGTGAAGGCAAACTTTCTGACTTATACGGGATGTGTAAATGTGGTGAAAAAATAATGTGAAGGCAAACTTTCTGACTTATACGGATGTGTAAATGTGGTGAAAAAAAATATATTAAGGCATTATTGTTCAGTCCAGTAAAGCCAAAGAGAACATAAAAGCACTTGATATAATCCTGTCCATACCGAAGGAACAAAAAAAAATATTATGATATTCTCAATTATGACGAATGGGTACCTAAAAAATGGGTACCTGTAAAAAATGGAATAACGCATTAATGACAAAGATAAACTGGAACATGGTTTTTCACAGAACACATAAAATACAAGAAGCAAAACTTAAATGGTTCCAAATAAGGATAATCCTCGGAATCATTGCAACAAATGTATCCCTTAAAAGAATGGGGGTTACCAATGTTGAAAAATGCAGTTTTTGCGAAACAGAATATGAGACCATTCCTCATCTATTCTGGCAGTGTGACATCATACAAAAATTTTGGAAGGGCCTAGAAACCAGCTTTAATCAAAAATGCAAATGTGAACGAGAGAAAAAAGTGGATAAGTCAACTGTTTTGCTTGTTTTTTCACAAAATCATGAAGCAGATGAAATTTTTTACTTCATTATATTGCTCGCCAAGTTTCTTTATATACTGTTGCAAAATGAAGAAAAGTCGGCCATCTCTTAATCCGTACCTAGTGCAACTCCATTATTGATACAAAATAGAGTAACACTTAGCTTATGTCAACATGATTATGCCAATTTCCTTTCCAGATGGAAATGCTATGAACCTCTTATCAATGAAAACTGACTCCGGTGGAGAATGTTACATATACTATGAACATCTTTGTATTATTCTTTTTTTTTTTTTTCATTTGGAATTGCACTCTAAAAATGAAAGGTCATGTCTGTATGTCTTTTTGTTTTGTATCTTTTTTTTTTTATGTTGTGTGACATGAAAACCTCATCTTCTTCTAACCTCTAGCTTATGCTGTGCATGTTAGACATAAAAGAATGCCACATTTCTGTCAAAGTTGCGGTTTGTTTGGCGTTAGGTATAACATAGTAACATATGATATTTTCTTTTTGTTTGTTTGTCTGTTTTTGTTTGTTGGTGGGTGTTTTTTTGTTTTTTTTTTATGTCCCATATGCATCTTACCCTCTCTCTCTCTTTTTCTCTCTCTCTCTCTGTATGTGTGTATGTGTGTGTGTGAGGGGGGGGGGGGGGGGGGGAGAGAGAGGTGCATGTGTGTGTGCGTGTATGCGTGTGCATGTGTGCATAGTGCTCCTTTTTTTTTTTGTTTTTGACATGGAACTGTTGGTTGTTCCTGTTTTATTTTTTTTCTGTTGTCCTCCCGTTCCAATGTATATGATTCAATGGCAGATGATTATGTATTTGTTCCTATGATCATGTTTAGACTTAATGGTAACGCCTTTATTCTTTCATTTCTGTATGTTATTCATGTTTTGTGTAATTTTTAAAAAAAAAGTCTTCCTTAGAGGCTGAGATTCCTCTGCTGGAAGATAGTTTCAGACACCAGCTTTCTACTGGAAGAGGAGCCTCTCATAGATAGTTAGCAGGCAAGAGGAGTGTCATCATCCTCATGTGACTGCCATAACTGTCTTATGGTGAGTTTGGGATTGGTCTGTGTGATGTGTTGATTGCAATCTCTCCATAATGAAATTTGAAAATTTTTGCAGAGAAAACATTTCTGTGCATCATCTTTTGTTTGAATGCTCAGTGTTGACCCCACTCTATGAGGAGAAAGGCATTCAGAATCAGATGAATAACTTTGATAATGTTAATACTGTCTTATATGGTTCATATGTTGCTGAAATTGCCATGGTTATTTCGCAGTCACAGGTTGCAAAATTTTTATAAAGATCAACAATTTTGTGTACCGCTAGGGTATCTCACTCATGTCAATATGCATATATCAGATGTGGGTTTGAAAGTACTAATGTGGGTGATAAATTCAGTTTGGAGGTTTTTTTTTTGTTGTTGTTTTTTTTTAATATATAAAAGTGTCTAATATCATCTGGCGATGAAAAGACATTAAATAAACCACTGAACTGAACTGAACTGAAATTTGAAAAAGTGCCATTTCTACGTTCGCAAATGTTTGCACTCCAAGGTATGGTTTCTCTTTCTATCATCCAAATGTAATGGTCATGGCACTGCCCCCGAAAAGACATGTAAGTGAAAAGCTGACCTATGAGAGAAACAGTATCTCAAATTAAAAATTAGTTCACCAAATGACAGGGTATGTGTCATGCAACAAGTTGTTGAGCATCTGAATGCAATATTGATCTAACACAAATTGCCCGCACTCCACGGCAGAGAACTGGACACATTTTTTTGTTTTGTTTTGTTCTCTAGTTTGCAATCCAATTTTAGGGCCAAGATATTGGTGCATTACATGAATCCATACTGCAGCAATCATAAATATAAGCCAGTTCAGACATCATGAAACAATTAACATCATTTGTTTTTGTCTTTTTTCGCTTAATCATCGTAAGCTATGCAAATATTCCCAGTGATTAGTATATTTTGTTGCTTGGAGAAACCAAACATCTTGTATTAAAAGCACTGACAAACAAAAGAAACAAAAAAAACAAACAAAACAAAACACAAACAAAACAAAAAAAATCAGAATATAGCAGTTTCACAAATAATTCTGTTTTTGCTTTGATGATGTGATGAGTTAAATGAGAATGTGACACATGTAAGGCATGACACCAAACTTACAATTCAACTTAAAATGTCAAAACAACAACAACAACAACAAAACTCTGTGACATTCCTTTTTTCACTCTCTTAACTCTTTCTACTCATAACTAACTCCCCTACACATGCCCTGTGAACATAAGTCCACACCACAGAAACACCTTGGTTACTATTTCTTTTTTTTTTTTTTTTTTTTTTCTTTTTTTTTTTAATATTTCAGATCATTAATTTTCTTGAAGTTGTAAACAAAGATTTTTTTTATCTACATACTAGGGTAGAGTAACTTTTTTTTTCAACCATACATGTTCATAAACCCAAATGTCAATTTTTTTCATCATTAAAGGTTTTGAAAATATCTGCTTTGAGGTCAAACACTAACATAATTAAATTTACATCAAACCTACTTCTTTGAAATTAATGGCAGATACATGCTGCTGCTCCTTTCTTTTTTATTCTCATTGTCTAAAACTTTTTCTTTTTTTCTCCTCATTGTCTCTAAAATTCTTTCTGTTAATAATCAAGGTACAGAATATTTAGAAATGTTTATACTGCTAACTCAAGAGCTTAATTCAGACACATGATTTACATGATATATCAAAATGCTGTGGTAATGTAACTTGGATACCACTCCAGCATGAACAATGTTGCATCAATCTACATTTGTTTCAACACAGATGTATTTAATTTGTTCTCATTTGCCTGAAAATTTGATCTGTTCATAACCAAGGTAAGAATATTTAGAAATACAACTGTTAGATACCTGTAAACGATACTACTGTTTCAGAGCTTAATTTAGAAACATGATTTACATAACACAGCAAAACGCTGTGCTGCTTGTAACTTGACTGAAGCAAAAATCGGTGTGGACCCAATTTTTAATGGCAAAATTTTCAGGTCTCAGAGTTCACCGGTTTTTTTTTCCCCCAATTACACAACTTCATCTTCGCAATCAGCAAATTCTTCATAGCAAACTATTAAAAAATGCATAACAGTAATCAGTGTTAGATAAAACATTCACAAAAGACTGGTTGTGAGCAAAGAGACTAATGTGAAATAATAGAGCCCAGTGTTACTGGCTGCTGCCTTACACATGCAACACAGCAGTTTCACGGCACATGCCATGAATTCGATTTGTCACGTCTCCTTCAAAACAGAGTGTAGAAAGTAGCTTATCACTCCATAAGTTAGTCCCTAAACTGACCTTCAAATATTCATATGCAGCATTTGTTCATGTTCTACAGCTCTGCAAAAGAGCCTGAGCAATGGCACACACATAACTCGTGTTTCAGTACGCCACGACAGAAAAGTTACTTGAAGCATGTTAAATACTCAATTTTAATCTCATTCACACCGAATTAAACTAGAATTCAAGCAGAATATGTTTTTCTTTAGTTCTGATGTCACTGATATGTCAGCATACTTTCATATATTGTCGTCTGCTCTTTGCGTTGACCACATGTTTTCGGACACCACACATTACATGCATCACACGTATTTATTTTGCCAATTTCAGACAATGCGAGTATCATGGACAAAAAAAATTAAGCTAATTGATCAATGAAGTAAGGCCTGTAGATGATTTTCGTACTGCTTGTAATTAATACCACCCTAAGGCATGTCACAACGAAAGTAAGCAAAAATCCTCCAATTTAGAACAAAAGTTTAAACAAAAAGGATCTTGTTTCAAGACACACACTCGGAATCCGATTCCTGTGATTTCTTAATGAATAAAGAGCACAACTGTGCAAGAAAAACATATATTTTTAATTTAGAAGTTGCCTTATTTTGTGCACGATGATGGACCCCTATGCTGAGCACATCAGGAGAATGACCCATATACATATCTATCTCTCTATGTATGTATGTATGTATCTCTCTCTCTCAAAAGTTTGTGTGTGTGTGTGTGTGTATATATATATATATATATATATATATATATATACAAACTTTTTTGTGTGTATATATATATATATATATATATATATATGTATGTATATATATATGCCCCCCTCCCCCATGCACACCCCAAGTTGGTGTGTGTGTGTGTGTGTGTGTGTGTGGGGGGGGTGATTTTATATATGGGAAAATAAGGATAGAGTGTGTAGCCTATGAGTGGGTGAGTGAGTGGGTGGAGAAGCATATATTTGGAATGGGCTCAACATTTAGAGTTAAAATCTGGAGGAGCCATGATAATATGATATAGTATGTTGTGAATGTGTGTGTGTGTGTGTGGGTGGTTGGGGGGGGTTGTTGGTTGTGCGTGTGTGTGTGGTTGGGTGGGTGTGAGTGTGCACTTACATGACTGTTTGTGTTGCAGATACTGACGAAGCCTAAATAAAAGGCGAAAGCTTTTTAAAAAGACATGAAGAGTGTGTGGCTGGTGTGCCTGCTTTTATTCTTGTACTTGTTGACTGGCCAGTTTCTGGAGCAGCAGTGCACCCACACATCATTGAGCGGTGTCCAGCGTATTCCAGGGTTTTACCTTCATTATATATATATATATATATATATATATACACACACACACACACACACACACACACACACACACGTTGGAGAGAGAGAGGGAGGGAGGTGGAGGTAGAGAGATGGGCAGCAGGCAAACATTCAGACAGAAATAACAACACAGAGAAGAGAGAGACATACACACAAACACACATATCCTTCTCATCTCTAACTTCTTGGTAACTCATCCAGGTTATGTTGTGTCCAAGGTAATGAAAGGGAAGAAATCCAACAATGTCAAAAGTACAGACCAACAGGATTTATTACCCTTGCCAAATGGCACAGTTGAGTCTTCACTCGTGAGAGAATCTTTTGAGGCCAACAGCAAACGTCCTAGCAGGAAAATCTTTCCACCGTTAAAATGAAATGAAAAGAGACGAGTTTACAAGAATTGCGTGATATGACCAGGCAACCAAAGCAAGATGTATGAATTCATTAAATAGCCTGGTGTTGTGGTGCAGGGAACCACCAGTCAGGATGACCACATGGTCAGTATACACTGTGCTTTTTTTTCTTTGTTGCTGTCTCATCATCTTCTATGCCACCTCAGTGACAGGACACCCACACCACTCCTCCCACCTCAGTGATACGACACCCACACCACTCCTCCCACCTCAGTGACACGACACCCACACCACCCCTCCCACCTCAGTGACACAACACCCACACCACTCCTCCCACCTCAGTGACACGACACCCACACCACTCTTCCCACCTCAGTGACACAACACCCACACTAGTCCTCCCACCTCAGTGACACAACACCCCCACACAATTCCTCCCATCTCAGTGACACAACACCCACACCAGTCCTCCCACCTCAGTGACAACACCCACACCACTCCTCCCACCTCAGTGACACAACAACCACACCACACCTCCCACCTCAGTGACATGACACCCACACAAGTCCTCCAACCTCAGTGACACAGCACCCACACCAGTCCTCCCACCTCAGTGACACGACACACCCACACCACTCCTCCCACCTCAGTGACACAACACCCACACCAATCATCCCACCTCAGAGACAGGACATCCACACCACTCTTCCCACCTCAGTGATACAACACCCATACCACTCCTCCAACCTCAGTGACACAGCACCCACACCACACCTCCCACCTCAGTGACATTACACCCACATCACTTGTCCCACCTCAGTGACAGGACACCCACACCACTCCTCCCACCTCAGTGACATAACAACCACACCACACCTCCCACCTCAGTGACAGGACACCCGCACCAATCCTCCCACCTCCGTTACACGACACCCACACCATTCCTCCCACCTCAGTGACAAAGCACCCACCACACCACTCCTCCCATGTCAGTGACACAGCACCCACACCACTCCACCCACCTCAGTGACACAGCACCCACACCAGTCCTTCCACGTCAGTGACACGACACCCACACCACTCCTCCCACCTCAGTGACATGACACCCACACTACTCCTCCCATCTCAGTGACATTACACCCACACCACTCCTCCCACCTCAGTGACACGACACCCACACCACTCCTCCCACCTCAGTGACATGACACCCACACTACTCCTCCCACCTCAGTGACATTACACCCACACCAGTCCTCCCACCTCAGTGACACGACACCCACACCACTCCTCCCACCTCGGTGACATCTACACCCACACCACTCCTCCCACCTCAGTGACATGACACCCACACCACACCTCCCACCTCAGTGACACAACACCCACACCACTCCTCCCACCTCAGTGACATGACACCCACACCAGTCCTCCCACCTCAGTGACACGACACTCACACCACTCCTCTCACCTCAGTGACACAACACCCACACCACTCCTTCTACGTCAGTGACACGACAACCACACCACTCCTCCACCTCAGTGACATGACACCCACACCAGTCCTCACACCTCAGTGACACAGCACCCACACCACTCCTTCCATGTCAGTGACACGACACCCACACCACTCCTCCAACCTCAGTGACATGACACCCACACCACTCTCCCCATCTCAGTGACACGACACCCACACAACTCCTCCCACCTCAGTGACACAGCACCCACACCACTCCTCCAACCTCAGTGACATGTCACCCACACCATTCCTCCCACCTCAGTGACAGAACACCCACACCACTCTTCCCACCTCAGTGACACAGCACCCACACCAGTTCTCCAGCCTCAGTGACACCACCCCACACCACTCCTCCCACCTCAGTGACATTACACCCACACCACACCTCCCACCTCAGTGACATGACACCCACACCACTTGTCCCATCTCAGTGACACGGCACCCACACCACTCCTCCCACCTCAGTGACACAACACCCACACCATTCCTTCCACCTCGGTGACATGACACCCAAACCATTCCTCCCACCTCAGTGACAAAAACACCCTTACCACTCCTCCCACCTCAGTGACACAACATCCAGGCTAGTCCTCCCACCTCAATGACACAGCACCCACACCAGTCCTCCCACCTCAGTGACACGACACCCACACCACTCCTCCCACCTCAGTGACATGACACCTATACCAGTCCTCCCACCTCAGTGACACAGCACCCACACCAGTCCTCCCACCTCAGTGACATGACACCCACACCACTCCCACCCACCTCAGTGACATGACACCCACCACACCACTCCTCCCACCTCAGTGACACAAACAGGACAAGTCCTCCCACCTCAATGACACAGCATCCACACCAGTCCACCCACCCCAGTGACATGACACCCATACCACTCCTCCCACCTTAGTGGCACAACACCCACACCACACCTCCTCCCACCTCAATGACACAACACCCACACCACTCCTCCAACCTCAGTGACACAACACCCCACACCTCCAACCGCAGTGACATTACACCCACACCACTCCTCCCACCTCACTGACAGAGCACCCACACCAGTCGTCCCGACTGTCTGTCTATAGCCACACCCTGGATTGTCCTGCCACAACTTCGGCACTGTCAATCCACTGGGAGCAGTGAACATCAAGTTTTCTGAGGCAACCCACTAAAGGAGATACTGCTCCGCTGCCAGGTCACACCTTTCACCTCAATGGCACAAGACCCACACCACTCCTCCCACCTCAGTGACACAAGACCCACACACCTCCCACCTCAGTGACATGACATCCACACCACTCTTCCCACCTCGGTGACACAACACCCACACCACTCCTCCCATCTTAGTGACATTACACCCACACCAGTCCTCCCACCTCAGTGACACGACACCCACACCACTCTTCCAACCTCAGTGACACAGCACCCACACCACTCCTCCCACCTCAGTGACATAACACCCACACCATTCCTCCCACCTCAGTGACACAACACCCACACCAGTCCTCCCACCTCAATGACACAGCATCCACACCAGTCCTCCCACCTCAGTGACACGACACCCCCACACCACTCCTCCCACCTCAGTGACACAGCACCCACACCACTCCTCCACACCTCAGTGACACAGCACCCACACCACTCCTCCCACCTCAGTGACACAGCACCCACACCAGTCCTCCCACCTCAGTGACACGACACCCACACCACTCCTCCCACCTCAGTGACATGACACCTATACCAGTCCTCCCACCTCAGTGACACAGCACCCACACCATTCCTCCCACCTCAGTGACACAACACCCACACCAGTCCTCCCACCTCAATGACACAGCATCCACACCAGTCCTCCCACCTCAGTGACACAACACCACACACAGTCCTCCCACCTCAGTGACACAACACCCACACAAGTCCTCCCCCCTCAGTCAGTGACACAACACCCACACCACTCCTCCCACCTCAGTGACACAACACCCACACACCTCCCACCTCAGTGACACAACACCCACACTACTGCTCCCACCTCAGTGACACAGCACCCTTACCACTCCTCCCACCTCAGTGACATGACACCCATACCACTCCTCCCACCTCAGTGACAGTGACACCCACACCACTCCTCCCACCTCAGTGACACGACACCCACACCAGTCCTCCCACCTCAGTGACACAACACCCACATCACTCCTCCCACCTCAGTGAGATGACACCCATACCACTCCTCCCACCTCAGTGACATGACACCCTTACCACTCCTCCCACCTCAGTGACACGACACCCACACACATTCCTCCCACCTCACTGACAGAGCACCCACACCAGTCGTCCTGGCTGTCTGTCTATAGCCACACTCTGGATTGTCCTGCCACAACTTCAGCACTGTCAATCCACAGGGAGCAGTGAACATCAAGTTGTCCTGAGGCAACCCACTAGAGGAGATACTGCTTCGATGCCAAGTAACTCCAGCGTTGTTCAGTGCATGTTCTGATCCCAAATACACATAACATCACCTACGTAGACCACTGACGACATGAACTGCTTTGTCAAGGAGCCAGTGCAAGTGACCTTTCCTTCCAGAGGGTGCCACCATATCCATCCCACAGCGGTCCCCTTAAATCTGCCAATACCGTTGTCCCCGATGAATCTCACCAAACGACCCGCCAGAATCTCACCAAATGACCCCGACAGAACCTCACCAAATGACCCCGACAGAACCTCACCAAATGACCCCGACAGAACCTCACCACAGGCAGACACATGGAGAGGAAACCCAAACTGACCCCCAGAGAAGGGCACACAAACAGACACAGAACTTAATACTTCTTTTTAGGCCTATTGCTGTGGATGAGGATGATAAAGATGATGTGACAAATGTCCATTCCTGTATCAGACTCCATGACAGGGCTATTCTACATTCACTTTCATAATATGACCTGAGGCCAACCAGGCCCAAGAAATACACAGACACCTACAGTGTTGGGTCAGAACATTCAAACACTTATTTTAACAACACTATCAGAGATTCATCATAAAGTGGATGAAAAACTTGACTGCATAGTCAGGGCAGAACACTCCCACAAATTGTGGGGAATCAAACCCATGACCTCCCAGCCAGGACTCTACAACGCCGATCACTTTGCCACATCTACTGGTCTTGTGCCTACTTTCTACAGGACCTGTGATGAATCTATGCACCGAGTACCTCTTTAGGGCTGTCATCACTTCTTTTTCTTTCCTATTTTTCATTCATTTTCCATGAAAGGCTGTTTTCTGGTCTCCTCTGGTCCCTCCCATGGCATTACTCTATCCCCACTCCTGTTAACTCCAAACACAACCATGCAAAGCTCAACTTGTTGAACCCTAGATTGGCAGTCCACAGAGAGCAGTCAAAATCAGGTCAAGACATGCAACCCACCAGAGGAGACACTGCACAGCAAACATCAAACTGGTACAACAGACTATGAGTGGAACTGACAGCTGTAAACAGGTGTACTTTAGAATCTGCTGAAAAACAAAACTAAAAAATATTTAAAAAAAAAAAAAAAAGAAAAAAAGAAAGAAAAAAAAAAGCAGCGTCAGAAAGGAACTTCCTTTTTCCAACCAGAGTGGAACCTGCATCACTTCATGGCCCTTCTGTTCCACTACCACTCCTGCCCCACCAGGACAAAAACTAGGTGAAATGCTCCTCTCACACTGTGGTAAGACCTCCAGTCTGTATAGAACCTTTGTTTTCTGATGGCCACCCACAGACTATTACATTTTTTTTCTTCTAACTTAATACACACACACACACACACACACACACACACACACACACACACACACACACAACTTCAGTCCCTTAAGCCAATGCCTGATCCCACCCCACTTCTCTGATTTCCAACAAACACATAGTAAGGCTATTTTGCTTTTCTGCTGCGTGTGATCTCGAAAGACTTATCTTAAATTTTGTTTCTTTGAATGCAACATAACATTTGCCAGGCACGATCTGAGCAGAAATTCAGTCATTCTTCTGTGCATCGACATGACCCCAACATTTCAGCGAGTTCTGCGCATTTTCATTTTCTGTGACCTGATATGGGGAAATATCCACTGTGATGGCACCAAGGTTACGTGTGGAGAAACACCGTCTCTACAGATGCTTGCAAAAGACAAAGAACTGTGTTAATAAAATGGGAGTTTTTCTTTTTCTTTTTCTTTTTTTTTTTTTTTTTTTTGCGTCCCAACCTCTGCACCACCTCAGAGGCAGTGCACCCACGCCGCTCATTCTGACACCCTATCCACAACTACAGCCCGGTTGGCCCCGCCGCGCAGTTCCGGCACCAGCAATCCACAGAGAACAGTCAATGTCAAGTCGTCAAGAGGCAACCCACCGGAGGAGACACTGCACTGCTGCCGAGTCACTTCGGTGGTGTTCAGTGGTGCCTGTTCTGATCTAACATACGCAGGACACCACCCACTAAGCCCCCTACTGACGACAATAATTGCTTAGTCGCAGAGCCGGCGTTAGTGAGCTCTCCCCCAGGAGGGCGCCACCACGTCTGTCCAACGACAGCCCCCATGGACTCGCCGATACCGGTGACCCCGACGGAACCAAACCAAGGCCACAGACGCGGAGAGGACATTGAAACTGAGGTCACCATGAGAGCAGGGCATGAAGGGCCACAGAACTTGAAACATTTTTTTTTAATGCTGATTGATGAGAATGAGGATGATTAAGATGATGCTACGGATTTCCATTTCGGTCTGAGACTACATGACAGGGCTGTACTCTACGCTTCCTTTCATAATATATCCCGGCGTCAACCAGGCCCGAGAGATACAGGCACCTGCAGTGTTGGTCAGGAAATTTGAGCAACACTCTCAGAAACGCATCCATTAAGTGGATGAAACTCGACTGTGTGGTCCCAGTCTTCCCAACTGAGTCCGTAGCAAACTCAACTCTGGGTAGGAGCCGGTCAGGGCAGAAAAACCCACATGACTCTGATGGGATTCGAACCCACTACCTCCCAGCCGAGAGTCCGCGACGCTAATCACTTCGCCACGGCGGCTGGTAAATGGGAGTTTTTCAACTCTCAATAGTCTTTGAGACTTTTGCATGACGGATGTTCTTTATTCGTAACATTCTGTGCATCATTTCTAAAATAATACTATTTTTGTGATGAATGCGTCAATTTCGGGTTTTATAGCAATATATTGCTTCAGATAACAAAAATATGTTTTTAAATACCATAATTCCAGGAAGAAAACCGTCGATCACTGGTGATCAAAATTCAAGGGAAAGAACTAAAGAGAGTTAAAAGGGCCAAAAGCATGCGAAAACAATAACAACAACAACAATAACAACAGCAAACAACAACGGATAGCTCAGTTGGAAGATGTGACTGACAGGGTGTGGGAACGATATCCTGAGGCCCGAACAAGGACTGTCCCTGAAAACCAGCCAGTGTGAAATCCCTATCAACCCACTGGACGTGGGGCACCTGATTCACAGCATTAACCTGACGGCTAGACAAGCCAATAAACAGAACAAGGTAACCATCTCTTCTGTGCAGGGAGAGGGAGAATCAGTGCTAAACAGCTCTGGACTGGGCAACAACATTCCATGATCTCTATGGAGAACTGGCACTGCTGGACATCTAGGAGTCCAACAAGCCTTCATTACCTGTCTGTCTCTACAGATCTCTATGGGGGATTGGCACTGCTGGACTTCTAGGAGTCCAACAAGCCTTCATTACCTGTCTGTCTCTACAGATCTCCATGGAGGATTGGCACTGCTGGACTTCTAGGAGTCCAACAAGCCTTCATTACCTGTCTGTCTCTACAGATCTCCATGGAGGATTGGCACTGCTGGACTTCTAGGAGTCCAACAAGCCTTCATTACCTGTCTGTCTCTACAGATCTCCATGGAGGATTGGCACTGCTGGACTTCTTGGAGTCCAACATGACTTTCTTACCACTCTATCTCTCTGTAAAAACCTGATTTTTTCTACAAGACATTTTCAAGATCACTTAGAGAGGTTCCACAGTAGCCCCAGCATGCCTTCATCATTGGAGGTATCAGGTGGGATGTGACCTGTGTGGTACCCCGAGGACCCAGAAAAACCCAGCCATCATTGGGGACATCAGGTGGGATGTGACTCGTGTGATACCCTGAAGACCATCATTGGGGTCATCAGGTGGGATGTGACCCGTGTGATACCCTGAAGACCATCACTGGGGACATCAGGTGGGACGTGACCCGTGTGATACCCTGAAGACCATCATTGGGGGCATCAGGTGTGATGTGACCCGTGTGGTGCCCTGTGGACCCAGAAAAACCCAGCCATCATTGGGGACATCAGGTGGGATGTGACTCGTGTGATACCCTGAAGACCATCACTGGGGACATCAGGTGGGATGTGACCTGTGTGATACCCTGAAGACCATCATTGGGGGCATCAGGTGGGATGTGACCCATGTGATACCCTGAAGACCATCACTGGGGACATCAGGTGGGATGTGACCTGTGTGATACCCTGAAGACCATCATTGGGGGCATCAGGTGGGATGTGACCCATGTGATACCCTGAAGACCATCACTGGGGGCATCAGGTGGATGTGACCCCGCGTGGTACCCTGAAGACCAGACACACACAGCTACACCTCCTCCACTCACACCACTCACAGCCCCTCACCTCGCATGCTGCGCTGAACGGCAGCTGGCAGTTGCAGGTGGTGGGGGTGAGGTGGGGATGGAAGACGACGCCGTAGGTCAGGATATCCACAGGGACCTGGTTCAACTGTTCCCGCACTGCTGCGACTGTCTGTCCTGTGGGCTTTGTCACATCCGGCACCAGTCTGACACCTGCCTCTGCAAGGAGTGTTACAGGTCATGTTTTATCCCCTGAATACACTGTTGAACCAGTCAGTCAGTCAGGTGTGACTGTCATATAATTATCATGAATAGCAATCATAGACATGTTTGATGCCTGATAGTCATTATCTTGCGTGCGTGTCTGCGTGCATGCGTGTGTGTGTGTGTGTGTGTATGAGTGTGTGAGTGTGCATGCGTGCGTGCATGCGAGTATGCGTGCATGTGTGTGTGTGGTATGAGTGTGTGAGTGTGAATGTGCTTGTGTATCTGTGCGTGTCTGTTTCAGTGCCAGTATGTGTACATGCCTGTCCACGGAAATGAAAACAATTGAGTGTGGAGTTCAAAGTGCGATCACAGCACACAGGCAGGGTCTGTGGTCAAAGGGCTGAAGTATTTGTCTAAAGATCTGAGTGTCCTGACCACCGACCACTCAGGGGATCTGATGTTTAAGGCTGTGATGAAAACCCCCTGTCCACTCAGCAGTGTGTGGGGCTGCCTGCATTCTTCTGATGTTAACAACATTCATGAAAATGTCTAATACAAATGCACATGTGTTTGTCTGTGTGTGTGTGTGTGTGTGTGAATGATGTGTGTGTGCGTGCGTGCGTGGGTGTGTATGTGTGTGTGTGCAGATGTGCATGTGTATCTATGTGTGTGATCTGTTGGCTTGCGTGAGCATATTCATATTCCTGCAGAGAGAGAGAGAGAGAGAGAGAGAGAGAGAGAGAGAGAGACAAGATAAAAACAAATTCTGCATTTTCTCCACACAAGGATAAAATCAAACATTAAAAAGTCGAGCTTTTGCCCACAGGCTTCATCAGGAGAATGTGACCAGTTAGAAAACAAGGAGAAAACAGTTCAGTGTTGAGCATACATTCACTTCCTCTTCTCTATACATATCTTACATTCATGTGCAAAGCAAAAAACACAAACTCAATGCAAGAAGGGGGGGGGGGGGGGGGGGGGGGGGAGGGGGGGGGAAAACGGGGTTGGTGGTGGCGGTCGTGGAACAATTGGTAGAAAAATAATGAAAGGATGGGAAGCTGAAGGAGGGAGGGGGGGTGTGATCTAGGGATGGAGGGTAGAGGGGGGGATGGAAAGAAGGAAGAAAAGAAAGGGGGGGGGGGGGGGGGGAGACAACTGAGAGAGAGAGAAAGAGAAAGGACTAAAGAGTGAGGGAGAGAGAGAAACAGAGAGACAAAGACAAGAAAAGAGAGAGAGAGAAGAGAGAGAGAGAGAGAGAGAGAGAGAGAGAGAGAGAGAGAGAGAGAGAGAGAGAGAGAAAGTCACAAAGAACAAAGAGAGAGAAAGAGGGAGAAAGGGGGAAAGGAGAAAGAGAGAGAACTGACAGCAAGAGAGAGAGAGAGAGAGGGAGGGGGGAGAAAGAGAGAAAGAGGGGGAGAGAGAGAGAGAGAGAGAGAGAGAGAGAGAGAGAGAGAGAGAGGGGGGGGGGGGGGGACAGAAAATTAAAGAAATGTGTGAAGAAGTAGATGTTTTTGTAAATGGGAGATGAATTGGAGGGAAAAAAAGGGGGGGGGGGAAGGGGGGATATATATATTATATATATATATAATGTATATATATGCATGTATGAATGCATACACCCATGTGTATGTGTGTGTGAGTGAGTATGTGTGCACGCATGCATGTATGTGTGTATAGATGTGTGTGTATGTGCCCTCACGCATGTGCATATGTGAGCACATAAGCATGAAGGCACGCAAGCGCATGTGAGTGCGTGTGGTGTGTGTGTGTGTGTGTGTGTGTGTGTGTGTGTGTGTGTGTGTGTGTGTGTGTGTGTGTGTGTGAGTGTGCACATGAGTGTGTGTGTGTGTGTGTGTGTGTGTGTGTGTGTGCGTGAGTGTATGCATGTGTGTGTGTGTGTGTGTGTGTGTGTGTGTGTGTGTGTATGTGTGTGCGTGCGTGCGTACATGCGTGCGTGCGTGCATGTGTGCATGTGTGCGTGCGTGTGTGTGCATGCCTTTGAATGTTTGTGGGAGGTCTGCTGTCAGTGGGATCTTACTCTCTGTTCAAGAATTACCTGTTTACAAAGAGTCTGTTAAAAAATTACCTGTTTCAAAGAGTCAGTTCAAAAATTACCCATTTCCAAAGAGTCTGTTCAAGAATTACCTGTTTCCAAAGAGTCTGTTCCAGTAATACCTGTTTCCAAAGAGTCTGTTTAAAAAATTACCAGTTTCCAAAGAGTCTGTTCAAGAATTATCTGTTTCCAAAGAGTCTGTTCAAGAATTACCTGTTTCCAAAGAGTCTGTTCAAGAATTACCAGTTTCCAAAGAGTCTGTTCTAGAACTACCTGTTTCCAAAGAGTCTGTTCAAGAATTACCTGTTTCCAAAGAGTCTATTCTAGAACTACCTGTTTCCAAAGAGTCTGTTCTAGAACTACCTGTTTCCAAAGAGTCTGTTCAAGAATTATCTGTTTCAAAGTGTCTGTTCAAGAACTACCTGTTTCCAAAGAGTCTGTTCAAGAATTACTGTTTCCAAAGAGCGTGTTCTAGAACTACCTGTTTCCAAAGAGTCCGTTCAAGAATTACCTGTTTCCAAGAGTGTGTTCAATAATTACCTGTTTCCAAAGAGTTTGTTCAAGAATTACCTGTTTCCAAAGAGTCAATGTAGTCTATGATCTCCTCTGGGTTGTTGAGGATGATTGCCCCATGCACTAAGACCGGTACATGTGTACCCTCAGGGTTCAGCTTGACGTACCAAGGCTCCATGTGCTGACCGTGAAACAGACTGACCAGACGAGGCTGGAACTGCAGTCCTTTCTCTCATAGGCTGCCAGCAGAACCTGGCACAAACCACAGACAACTTACAAATGATCAGTTACTGTCCCTGGTCTGTGACAAGCAATTCATAACACAGTCATTGTCATTTATACCTGTTGACAGAACATAGAGAACATACCAGAGGCAAATGCCATCATGTGACTATGGGTTAGATTATGACTCTGTTTTGGCGGTAATATAATGAATTACCTTTTTCCCCTACATTCTCTTTCACAGTTTGCATTGTATGCATGCAAGACATAACCTCTCCTCATTGGTTACTACACTAAAACAGACAGATCTTGACACGACTCTATCGTGAATGATGAACATCCTGTCAACTTACCTCGCAGCAGTCTTTATTGATAAAAAACAATCAAATGCCATTCTTCCTCCTTGACGTTTTTGAGGGCTTTAACAAGCTCCCCCCATCATACGCTCCTTGTCAAACCCCACCATCTTGGCATCCACCAACAGACTCATGACTGGATCCAGAACTGTCTAACAGAACCAAGCAAGTTTTGGTGGGGTTCAGACTCTCTGTGCTGGCTAAGTAACCCCCAAAGTGCCTCAGGGATCTCTCCCTTAGACTAATGTTGTTTTTGGTAGACATCAGTGATTCCAATCCAAAGCTAACATCAACAATATGACTCTTTCCAGTGTTCTTCTTGGTATACATCAGATCAGCAATATGACTGTTTGCTGATGACACATTTCTTCACTGCGTATTCTGTGGCCACAATGACCTTGACATTCAGATTCTCCCACTGACCCTGAAGCAGCCTGAGAGACAGGACTAGCAGGTCTCACGCAGTCTGCCATTTCAGAACCACACACAAGGGAATCACCAACATCACATACATGTTCACTGGTAGATTGGATGATGCACACTGGACAAAGAACTGACCAAGGTCCTCCTGACCAGAAACACCTGTGTTCATGATGCATCTCTGCTAAGCATCAGTTCCATCATTCACGGCAAACAGACCAGACAACATGCTGCAAGAAATTTGGTCAGAGCCATTGTTGAGTACAGCCCTCCCACTCTCCCTCCTTTCTACAGTCTGAAGATGGTTCAGAATTGCTCTGCAAGGAGAATCCTGTGCAATGTTATGCCTTCCATCAGTGCTCCATCTCCCAGCTGGTCCAGAACCTTTCATGGTCTGACTCTCAAGGCCACCATGATCTATATAAATAGGAATGGTGACGTGGAGGCCATGCAGACTAGGACCACCACTCTTGCCCAGCAGTCCACCATACAGGTCCAATCCTCCACAGCTGGACACTGTATACAAGAAGTTCTTTTCACTGCCAGCCACATATCACTATACCATCAAAGGCAACCACAGCTACATCTCACTGTTCCATCAGAAGCTACCAGAGCCACATATCAACTGTTCTATCACAGGCAACCAGAGCCACATATCACTTTATCATCAAAGGCAACCACAGCCACATATCAAATTATTTCATCAAAGGCAGCCACAGCCTCACATCTAATTGTTCCATCACAGGTTACTGCCACATATCACTATATTATCAAAGGCAACCACAGCTCAAACTGTTCCATCACACACTACAACAGCCACATATCACTGTTCCATCACAGACTACCACAGCCACATATCAAACTGTTCCATCACAGACTACTCAAGCACATGTCAAACTGTTCCATCACAGACTACCACAGCCACATATCAAACTGTTCCATCACAGACTACCACAGCCACATATCAAACTGTTCCATCACAGACTACCACAGCCACATATCAAACTGTTCCATCATAGACTACCCAAGCCACATGTCAAAACTGTTCCATCACAGACTACCACAGCCACATATCAAACTGTTCCATCACAGACTACACACAGCCACATATCAAACTGTTTCATCAAAGACTACCACAGCACATGTCAAACTGTTTTACCACAGGCTACCACAGCCACATATCAAACTGTTTTACAACAGGCTACCACAGCCACATATCAAACTGTTCCATCACAGACTACCAAGCCACGTGTCAAACTGTTCATCACAGACACCACAACCACGTACCAAACTGTTTTATCACAGGCTGCTGTCACGCACGAACTGGTTACAGGTCGCATCAGCGATAATTCTGGAGTGTGGCCCGTCCGTTTCTGGGTGGGCAGTGGACATGAAGTGCATGATTCCTGCCAGGAGTATGTTTACCTGTCAACTCTTGCAGGGGGGAAGGAGGAGAACGCTTAGACTCACCGGAATAGTGGGTTTACGTGTGTAAACGAACACTCGCGAAACTGGAGTTCTTCGATGTGATCGGGCAATTCCGTGCATGTGAGTGCTGTCTTGTGAGTTTCCGAGGTGAATTCAGAGTGTAGTCGTGTGTCGTCGTGTGTCTGTAAGTGAGCACGAATTGAGACTTCATCCACAAAGGTTGGGTTGGCCTTGTGCTCAAGTTTATTTCTGCCGTTGGGGCAGGTGTTCTGGGTATGCCCTCGACCGACTTCTGAAGGTTTGGCAACCTGAGTTTTGACTGTCAGTGTTTCGGTGTTCAGTGATTACTGCATCTACCAGGGCGTTGGCTATCTGGCAGTGTCCCCCGTGACTGTGGGTGTCGTCCAGTGTGAATCGTTCCTGTTTTGTCCAAGGTTCTGGTGAGTTTTCTGACTTCTCCTGCACAGCAAATCTGTGAGAGTCGGCCTCTCAGATTGGGAGGTCATCTTACCTCACCTCCACTGTCATCCCTGCCCATTCCTCTGCCTGTAGTGGGGACGCACCTGGATCCGGCAGGGTGTGGTCTTGTCTGGACGCCGACTCCATCTTCTGCAGTCCCAGTGTTTGCAGTTCAGTTGGATGAGCCAGCAGAAGAGTTAACCAAACTTCGTCACTTGACCAGCTACCATGGCAAAGTGGTTAGCACTGCGGACTCTGGCTAGGAGGTAATGGGCTCAATTTACATCATAGCCATTTATTTATTTGTGGGAATTTTTTTGTCCTGACCAACTCCTACCCAGAGTTGAGTATGCTATGGGCTCCATTTGGGAAGACTGGGATCACACAGTTTCACCAACCTCACAGATGTGTCACAGAGAGTGTTGCTTGAACTTCATGACCAACACTGCTGGTGTCTGTTTCTCTCACAGGATACATTATGAAGCTAAGAATGGAGTACAACACTGTCATGCACTCTCACTCTCAGCCTAGTATGGACATCAGTACCATCATCTTAATCATCCTCATCAATCAGCATAACAAAAATATCAACTTCTGTAGCGCTTCATGTCCTGCTCTCATGGTGACCTCAGTTTTGATTGCCTTTCTGTGTCCTAGGTTTGGTCCAGTTGGGGTCACTGGTATCAACAAATATAGCCCTTCATGTCCTGCTCTCATGGTGACCTCTGTTTTGATTGCCTTTCTATGTCCTAGGTTTGGTCCAGTTTGGGTCACTGGTATCAACAAATTCATGGGGACTGCCACTGGAAGGACGCAATAGCATCCTCAAGAGGAAAAAGCTCATGCACACAGCCTCTGCGACTAAGCAATCAGTGTTGTCAGCAGGAAGCTTAGCAGCTGGTATCAAGCGTATGTTGGATCATAACAAGCACCAATGAATGCTACCTAAGTGACTCAGAAGCAGTGCAGTGTCTCCTCTGGTTGGCTGCCTCAGGAAGACTTCAGATTGACTGCTCCCTGTGAATTGCCAGCGTTGGAGTTATGGTTGCGGACAAGGGATAAGAATGAGTGGCCTGGGTGCAATGCCTCTGCGGCTGCACAGAAGATGATACAGCAAAAAAAAAAAAAAAAAAAAAAAAGAAAAGAAAAGAAACCACCTTCATAGCCTGATCCAGCATCTCATCCGTGGCTCCAACAAGGAATACAATCAACCAGACTGTTACTGAAGACCTTAAGTCAGCTGAGGGGCCTTGCAACTAGAAGTGCTTCTGGTCATTCCTTTAGCACCTGAAGACTACCAAGGCTAATGTCTGCCCCTGAAAGGTCCATGGGCAGCTGGTCACAGACTGCAAGGCCCAAGCACAAGTTCTGAATGATCAGTTTCAGTCTATCTTCAGTGAGGGTGAAGAGTGTACAGTCAGCCAGCATAAAACCAAGCGTCAGATGTTAAATGTCAGCTGTCACTCTCAGTTCTATGCTTCACAATATAAATGTTATTTGTCCTGTCTCAAGAAGACTCAACAGGTTGAAACATGTTGTGTCTGTTTTGTAATGTGTTTGTTCCTTCATTTGAGAGGAGACCTGACCCAATGACAGCTGTCACATGGCCAGAGTGTGGATGCATCTGTGAGTCCAGCTTTGGCTTGCGCTCACACATGCAGAGTCACTGACATCTTCGTCGACCACGACAGACATCATGATGGTGGCTCAGTAATTTTACATTTTTGCCTTTGATACATGACCATTTGTTTGTCCTTTGTTTTTGAATGTTGTTTCTCTTGCTTGAAAATGATCCAATAGACTGAAAGGCATTGTGTCTGTTTTGTAAATTTGTTTGTTCATTTGTTTGGTCGCTCACTAGTTCTACTTTTGCCTCTAAAGCTCCTGAGCACAAAGTATCAACACCTTCAAAAACCTTGTTGATGACTGGAAATACTATAACGACATAAGGTATGAACATATTACATGAAGACTTTTTTTAAATAACCAGTCATGAAGTAGCAATGGGATCTTTAAATACTTTATGGCTAGCTCTTCATCTCCAGCACTGAGGGCCCATAATCAAAACTTGATTATTCTACACCTATAGCTAAATGCTGTCCCTTACTTTCCTTATTCTTGTATATAAGCGAGAATGGACAGAAATCCTTCCTACCTAAAGACGAAAATTTGGGATTTCTAAATAGTCTGAATTAATTCAAACATATGTATTATTTTGACTTTGCCATATTTCTTGCTTGAAGGGGGGCTTCTCTTCTGAGGACTCTCTGCTGCCACGCTCTCCACGAGTTTCTTTCTACTGATGCATGGGTAAACCATTGACTTCCGGGAATAGGCCAGAGGACGTCCAGGAAAGACCGGAGGACACTGGGAAAGACCATCACCAAGGGCTCTGTGGGCTGACTCCCCACTTTGCCTTCAACATGTGGCTACTAAGTACAAAAGGAAAAGATGCTCCCAGAATTCACTGAAAGGGGAGAGAATGATGAATCCATCGGGCGCTCAACCAATCATGACTGCAAATCCCAAACAGACTATGAACATGGACAAAATGGAATATCCATGTGTCTGTAGAAAGCGTTTCGCTACCACCCTTGGCATGAAGATCCACAGAACAAGGATGGGATGTGTGAAGACTCATCTGATCGAGCAGCAGCGCACTGCATCAGCAGATCGGACATCAGAAGACCAAGGCCAGGATTTAAACCACAGTGCCAAGGACATCCATGCTGTTGGTTCGGATGAAGAATTTGCACAAGCCCTCGATTCCAGGCGCCTGAAAACTCAACTTGCCACAAGCAAACAAAAAACTGAAGATTGGGAGATACTAGATGCAAAAATCGTCCAAAAACTCGATGCACTGATAGGGAAAAGCACCCTGGAACACAAACTAGCCACATATGGGGACATTGTGTATGCCACATGTACAGACGCCTATAGAGCAAAACTACCCAAAGAGAAAACACCTCCAAAGAAATCCAGATGCCAAGAAGAGATGGACAAGATCAGGGTCCAAAAGAAAAACCTCAAGAAGCAAATGAAGACCACACTTGCCAGCTGAAAAACAAGACTTGGAAAAACTCTGGAAAGACCTGAAGCAAAACACAGCGCCCTCAGCAAAGCAGAATCTGTGAGGAAGAGGAAGAGCAAAAAGAAGAAGATCAAGAGTGCTTCTTCTGAGACCCCTTCCAGTTTCCCAGAACACTGTCCAGCAGCCAAAATCTGGGACCCTAAGTGTGGACAAAGGACTTCTTGAGCAGCATCTGAGGAAAAACATACTCTGACTCACAGAGCAAAGCACCACTCGACATTCAAGGTCTGGTGTGGCCAACCAACCCTGAGGAACACTTCAATGACAAGCCTCCAACGTTGGCGGAAATCAAGAAGGTGGTCGACAAAGCCAGAGCCAAACCATCACCAGGGCCAAACGGAATACATTACCAGCTGTACAGGAAATGTCCCAAAGTGCTGGAGTGGCTCCACGGTCTGCTGCGATCAGCTTGGAGAAACCAGCTCAGCAGCCAGTGGATGACGGCAGATGGTGTGTACATCCCCAACAGCAAAACTCAAGTGACATCAGCCAGTTCAGGCCAATACCACTACTGAACATCGAAGGGAAAATCTTCTTCTCTGTCATGGTAGCATGGCTGACCAAGTACCTCATGGAAAACAAGTACTTGGATGTGTCAGTCCAGAAAGGTGGCATCCCAGGCGTGGCTGGCTGTGTATAACATGCCACAATGATCTGGGACGCAATCCAAAGAGCAAAAACAGAAAAGAGAGACCTGGACATAGTGTGGCTTGATCTGGCAAACGCATATGGATCTGCACCCGATGAGATGATACAGTTAGCTCTTGAGATGTACCATGTGCCAAAGAACATCCACAACATGCTCAAGAAGTACTTCAATGGCTTCTCAATGCGGTTCTCTACCATTATACCAAGGACTACACAACAGATTGGATCAACTTGGAAATGGGCATTGCAATGGGCTGTGCAATTTCCCAAATACTGTTCGTGTTGGCAATGGAAGGAAGTCATCTTGAAAGCAGCAAAACAATGCAAGACAAACAGACCTTGGCGATGGATACAAGATGCCCCCTCTCAAGGCCTTCATGGATGACACTACAGTGATTTCATCCAGTGAAGACGAGACACGTCATGTGCTGGAGAGGCTGAACAACATAGTTGCCTCACCCAGAATGAAGTTCAAGCCAAAGAAATCACAGAGTCTCTCACTGAGGAAAGGAAAAGTGGCCGAATCTGTGGTCTTCAGCGTTGCCAACCAGGCCATTCCAACAGTCACAGAAGAGCCAGTCAAGAGCCTTGGAAGATGGTATGATGATACGCTGAAAGACACACGAAGAGCAAAAGAAACCAAACAGATGTCGGAAGAAGGCTTGGAGACCATTGACCAGTATGGGTTCCCTGGCAAATACAAGGTCTGGTGTCTGCAGTTCATGCTGATACCAAAGCTCCTATGGCCTCTGATGATATACGGCATCTGCACCAGCATAATGGAGGCAGTGGAAGCCAAAATCAACAAAATTGGAAATGAAATGAGGCAGGGAACAGCAAACAATAAACAGTAAACAAGTGGGGTAGTCTTTGCTCCCATAAGGAAACCTAACACAGAGTAACTTTATTCAAGACTGGCACAGCCTTTTAAACTTGAATAAAGTCAGACAAATACAAAGACAAACAATCTAATAGTGGGGGAAAAACAAGCGCAGGCCAACAACTAAATTGTCTTCATAGTAATGACTTGGCAGAACTTTGAACTTAAGGAGGGCTTGGGGGGGGGGGGGGGGGGGGGGGGGCAGCAGGAGGAGGTTGAAGATGTAAAAACTGGGAACATGAAATTAAGAAAATATGAAAACTCTTCACTGGCTGCATAAGGGAACCATCGCAATCCCTTTTAAAGGCAGATATATTTGTATTGCCTGCTCAGAGGCCTTTTGGAGCAGGCAATACAAATATATCTGCCTTTAAAAGGGATTGCGATGGTTCCCTTAAATGCAGCCAGTGAAGAGTTTTCATATTTTCTTAATTTCATTTTCCCAGTTTTTACATCTTCAACCTCCTGCTGCCCCCCGCCCTCCTTAAGTTCAAAGTTCTGCCAAGTCATTACTATGAAGACAATTTAGTTGTTGGCCTGCGCTTGTTTTTCCCCCACTATTAGATTGTTTGTCTTTGTATTTGTCTGACTTTATTCAAGTTTAAAAGGCTGTGCCAGTCTTGAATAAAAGTTACTCTGTGTTAGGTTTCCTTATGGGAGCAAAGACTACCCCACTTGTTTACTGTTCAAAATCAATAAGTTCACAAAGAAATGGCTTGGTGTCCCACCCTGTCTGACTGACATAGCGCTATACTGTCGCCAAGCAAAGCTGAAACTACCAATGAAATCCATCCTGGAGGAATACAAAGCAGGGAAGATCAGACTTCAAAGCATGCTGGAGGACTCAGGAGACAAGGTGGTAGAAGCAATCAAGCCCTAGCTGAAGACAGGCAGAAAAATGGAACGTTCAAGAGGTGATGGATTCTGCAAAAGAAAGTCTCAAGATCAGAGAAATAACAGGATACACACAGACCAACAGACAAGAATTGGGGGTGACCCAAACTGAATGGTGGCCAAGGCCAAAGGAAAAGCCAAAAGAGACATGATGATTCAGGAGATGAGAAAAGAAGAAGACCAAAAAAGACTCCAAAAGCAGTCCAGCAGAGCCAGCAAGAGCAATGGACAATGTGGGAGAATGCACTCCAAAGAAATCTCACTTGGAATGACATTTGGCACAGGGCCCCTCTCAGAATCAGCTTCATTCTCAGATCTGTATATGACCTTCTGCCCTCAAATGCAAACCTGGTGAAGTGGGGAAAAAACAGATCCTGCATGCCCCCTCTGCCATGGAAAACAAACAGGGGAGCATGTCCTAAGCTCATGTAAAGTAGCCCTGGCTCAAGGAAGGTACACATGGAGGCACAACCAAGTGCTCAAAGAGATTGTACAAGTAGTCTGGGCTAGTACCAACACCACAAAAGGGAAAATCAGGACTCTAAAAGCACCCGCAACATTCTTCAGGGCAGGAGGCAGCAAAATCATGGCCAAGAACAACAGTGCCACTCAGAATATGCAGGCAGAGTCTGCTGGACGGGGCAGATGACTGGGAATGCACTGCAGACCCATCAGAATGGAAGAGTCACCCAGAGATCATCAGCAAGAGTGGCATGAGACCAGACATAGTAGTCCACTCTCAGTCCAAGCAGCTGATCATGATCGAGCTGACGGTGCCATATGAAAACAGAATGGAAGCAGCTCAAATCTACAAGACTGAAAAGTATGCTGATCTGGCAAACAGCCTGAGAGAGAGAAGGCTATCAGGTCAAAGGCCTCACTTCAGAAATTGGAGCTAGGGGGTGTAGCATATTATGATGAACACCGTAATCACCTAAGAGACATAACCCTTGCAATCTTTGCTAAGCATATCCAATGTTACTAGGAAACGTGGACACATCCGGGTCGAATGAACGACTCGATCATACCAAAAGGAGTTAGCTCTTGCTTGATCCTATCTAAAAGAACATTCTACAAGGTGGCAGCGGTTTAGTGATTAAAAAAAAAAAAAAAAAGATGGAGAACCCTTCACTAGATGCTCCAACACAGCACACAGGGGAAGCTGACCTAGTTCGACGCTTGCAGCTTCCCTTTCCAAAAACTTTAGATGGCACAGGAGAAAGCTGGACAAAATGGCGACGTTTTGAACATTACAGAACCAGCATCAATCAATCTAGAACCAGACAAGCAGGTCAGTACATTCCTTACTGCATAGGAGATGTTGCAGATGATATTTTAATCACTCTCAATATCAACGAGGCAACCATTTCGTACACAGAGCTTCTTCAAGCCTTTGATGGACACTTTGGTGCAAAGAAAAACACGATTTTTACCAGAGCAAAATTCAACCAAAGAAGACAGAAACCTGGCGAGTCAATCGATTCGTTCATACAAGATCTATACAAACTAGCTGATGATTGTGAATACAGAACACTACGAGATGAACTTATCCGAGACAGGATTGTTGTAGGAGTACTGGATGATGATTTATCTGATACCCTACAGTCAAGGGCATCTCTTAGCCTTATTGAAGCAGTTCAACTAAGCTGACAGGCTGAATCTAGACGGCAGTCCCAGTGCATTATCAGAGAAAAAGTGGATCATACAGTCAATGCAGTAGGATATCACTCCAAAAACTATCAACATCCCAAAACATTTTCTCAAGCCACATCCAGTTCACAGCAGTTCCACACATCATTCGTCTCAAGGACAGTGTGGATACTGTGGTCGAGAACCTCACCATAGGGAAAAATGTCCAGCCAAGAATGCATCCTGCTCAGCATGCGGAAAGAAAGGCCACTACAAAACAGTATGTTGCAGCAGCAAAACGAAAGTATATCAACTGACTGATGATACAGCTGACTTTAATTACTTGTGGGAAGAAACAAGCAGCAGTACAGACTACTTCCTCGGATCCATTGAGCAAGATCTAGACAGCCAGTGGACAGCAACACTGGAAGTCAATGGACACCCTACGAACTTCAAGTTAGACACAGGAGCTTCAGTCTCCGTTGTCAGTACTAAAGAACCATGGCTACAGGGACAAACTGTGCACAATTCCAGCAAACTTCTTCATGGTCCAGGGGGATCTACAATCTCACCACTTGGCTCTCTACAAGCTACAATTACCTACCATGGCAGGATGGTCCAGGAGACGATATACATCGTCAATGATCAACCTTGTTCTCTACTCAGCAGAAACGCTTGTATAAACCTGGGACTAGTGAAACGCATTGATATGATCAACATGCCGCCACCCACACATTCCATCAAGGATGAGTTCCCAGATCTATTCTCTGGCCTGGGGAGGACTGACAATCCATACAAAATAAGCTTCGTGATGATGCAAGCCCAGTGTGTATTTATACACCCAGAAAGGTTGCCCAGCCGCTTATTCCAAAGGTTAAAGCAGAACTGGAATCTATGGTGAAACAGGGAGTTATTACGCCAGTCAGTGAGCCAACAAGCTGGTGTTCTGGCATAGTGGTAGTCCCAAAGCCCAGTGGAACTGTCAGAATTTGTGTCGATCTCACTCATCTAAACAAGGCTGTACAGAGAGAAATACACCCAATGAGCTCAGTCGACGAAAGTCTAGCAAAACTGGGAAACAGCAGAGTCTTCACCAAGTTAGATGCAAAAATCGGCTTTTGGCAGATCTCACTTTGTCCGGAATCAAAGCTTCTCACTACTTTTGTGACACCCTTTTGGTTGCTTCTGTTTTAACAGATTACCATTTGCCATCAGTTCAGCATCTGAGATTTTTCAGAGAACAATGTCTGAAATCCTGATCAACGTTGAAGGTGTAATATGTCATATGGACGACATCCTCGTGCAATCAGGCAACCCATGATTCAATATTACGTGAAGTTCTACAGCAACTTCAAAATGCAGGGGTCACACCAAATGAGAAGTGTGAGTTTTTTTTTGTTTTTTTTGTGTTTTTTTTTTGCTGTCCCAACCTCTGCACCACCTGAGAGGCAGTGCACCCACATCGCTCATTCCACACCCCCCGTCACAGCCACAACCCGGTCGGCCCCACCACAGCCCTGGCACCGGCAATCCACAGGGAACAGTCAATGTCAAGTCGTCAAGAGGCAACCCACCGGAGGAGACACTGCACTGCTGCCGAGTCACTTCGGTGGTGTTCAGTGGCGCCTGTTCTGATCTAAGATATGCAGGACACCACCTTCTAAGCCCCCTACTGACGACAATAATTGCTTAGTTGCGGAGCTGGCGTGAGTGAGCTCTCCCTCCGGAGGGCGCCACCACATCCGTCCACGACAGCCCCCCCATGGACTCGCCGATACCGGTGATCCCGACGGAACCAAACCAAGGCCACAGATGTGGAGAGGACATCGAAATTGAGGTCACCATGAGAGCAGGGCATGAAGGGCCACAGAATTTGAGACTGTTTTTTATGCTGATCGATGAGAATGAGGATGATTAAGATGATGCTACGGATTTCCATTTCGGTCTGAGACTACATGACAGGGCTGTACTCTACGCTTCCTTTCATAATATATCCCGGCGTCAACCAGGCCCGAGAGATACAGACACCTGCAGTGTTGGTCAGGAAATTTGAGCAACACTCTCAGAAATGCATCCATTAAGTGGATGAAACTCGACTGTGTGGTCCCAGTCTTCCAAACTGAGCCCGCAGCAAACTCAACTCTGGGTAGGAGCCGGTCGGGGCAGAAAAAACCCACATGACTTCTGATGGGATTCGAACCACGAACTCCCAGCCAGGAGTCCGCGACACTAACCACTTCGCCACGGCGGCTGGTGAGAAGTGTGAGTTCTCAAAAAGCTCTGTGAAATACTTGGGTCATATCACTGAAAAACATGGCATTCGAGCTGATCCAGACAAGGCAAACGCCATCAAGAATTTCCCAGCCCCCACCACAGTCACTGAACTTCAAAGGTTCATGGGAGTGGTAAACCAGCTGGCGAAATTCGTCCCCAGCTTGGCTGAAATCAACGCACCTCTCACCAACTTCTCCACAAAGATGCTACATGGTTGTGGGGTCCAGATCAACAGTCAGTGTTTGAACACATCAAACCGTTACTCACCTCTCCGCAGGTTCTGGCTCACTATGATCTTCCAAAACCCACCATCATCGCCACAGATGCTTCCAATTCTGGCATCGGAGCTGTTCTCCTTCAGATACAAACTGATGGATCGCGATGTCCAATTTGTTACATTTCTCGCTCTCTCAGTGCTGCAGAAAGAAATTATGCCACAACAGAGAAGGAGGCACTGGCAGTAACGTGGGCATGGAAAGACTCAGTGATTATATCTTGGTCTTACCTTCACTCTAGAAACAGACCATAAACCTCTGGTCCCACTTCTTGGTACTACAGAACTTCACAAAAATGCCGCCCCATATTCTACGCTTCTGATTGCGTCTGATGAGATACAACCCCAAGATAGTCCACGTGCAGGGAAAAATGCAAATCACCGATGACACACTCTATCCAGAGCACCTGTGGATGAACCTGATTCAGCTGATGTGAATCTCCTTGATGACATCACAGCATTTGCTAAACAGACCATCGAGATCTTGCCAGCAACGACAAAGAAACTGCATGAAATCAGAACAGCACAAACAGAAGACAAAATATTGCAGGAAGTCCGCAGCTACACTATTCAAAACTGGCCAGCGTACATGCCAGAGAATCCAGCTCTAAAACAATACTGGATGAATCATGAACATTTTACAATTGTTGATGACATGCTACTCTTTGATGATCGACTCGTCATCCCAAAATCCATGAGAATAGACATTCTCAATCGACTTCGCACCGGCCATCTTGGCATCATAAAATGCAATGGACTACCAAGATTGTCAGTGTGGTGGCCAAATATCATATCTGAAATAGAAGGATGGTGCGAAAATGTCATATTTGTGCCATTCACCGTCCAGAACAGAAGGAGCCCTTCCTCCCATCACCCTTTCCTGATTGCCCATGGTCACGTTCAGGGATGGATCTTCTCAAATTGTTTGGCAAGACATACTTGGCTGTTGTGGACTATTATTCCAGATGGACTGAGGTCAAACTTCTTAGCAAAACCACAACTACTGAAACAATCCACCAAATCAAGAGTATATTTGCAGCTCATTGTATACCTCATGTTGTGGTCTCTGATAATGGCCCTCAATTTGCTTCTCATGAATTTTCTGAGTTTGCTTCAGCATATGGCTTCACACATGTGACAAGCTCGCCCAAACACCCCCACTGGCCCTAGTCTAATGGTGAAGTAGAGAGAGCCATACAGACACTCAAACAGTTACTCAAAAAGAACAAGGATCCATACCTTGCTCTCCTCATCTACAGGCCAACCCCTTTACAAAATGGGCTATCGCCTGCTGTGCTCCTCATGGGAAGGAAACTGCAAATGATTGTGCCAGTTTTCCCAACTATCCTGAAGCCTACCTTCCTGTGACAAAAACCTGTGTCAAGTTACACTAAATATAGTGACAGCGTATTTGTGTCAGTGTGATGTGAGTACTCCAGCTTGTCCACCACCACTGTGACACCATACTGAAACTAGCTCAAGTGCTATTACTTGCCAATGTGGATTCTGTGTAACCGAAGGGATTGGGATTAGTACCAGCTTCTCTTTGCCCCTAGCTGAGCCTGCAACTGTGAGTATTACCTTTATATTTTGGTAATGGTGTGCCTACCATGGTGTATAATACCAGACTCCCAAGAAAAAAAACTGCTGGCTGCCAGAAAGTACTGTACTGGCCACACTCACCATGCTTCTACTCGTGAACATTGCACTGTTCCTACTTTATGCTTATAGCACCCAGACTCTTACTCTATGGTTAAATTCAGAATGTTCAGTTCACTCTGTTGATGTTGCCTCCCAAAGTCATGTGAAACATTACCATCCCAGCCATCTAACTCTTACCATCATGATGATGAAGAAGACAGAAGCCGGTCTATGTCAAGGTACCCATGTGGCACATGCGACTGCCCAGTCACTTGGGACCAGCAAGGCGTAGCCTATGAGGGTTGTGAACAGCGGTTTCACACATCATGCCAAAGTCTAAACTCAACCTCCTATGACAACCTGTGTGACCCACCAAATACAAACGTTGTGTGGAAATGCATTATTTGCGACTGTTCAAATTATAGCTCCACCATATATGATTTGTTTGGCATCGAACAATCAGTCCGAACATGAGCCCTACAAGATAAGTCGGACATCGAGTCCTTCTCTCCCCTCCACACTTCTACTCCTACCAGTGCAACTAGACAAAACAACCAGCAGAACCGCCCCTTGTGATTCTTGAACATCAACTGCCAGTCAATTACTGGTAAGGTCCCAGCACTCCAAAACCTCCTCCTCTGCACGAAACCCCCAATGTTGTCATAGCTACTGAGACCTGGCTAGATGAGGAAGTGAAGAACAGTGAACCGTTCCCTCAAAACTATGAAGTTTTCAGAGCGGACCGGAATAGAAATGGAGGAGGTGTACTGATAGCAGTCAGCAAAAGCCTAACCTGCCATGAGGTCCCTGAATTAGCAGTCCTGGAGTGTGAAATCATCTAGGTCAAAATCAAACTCAAAGGTGTAAGACAGCTCCTCATCGCATCCTATTACAAACATGATACCAGCGACGTAGACAGCCAAGACTGATTTGAGATATCTGCCTGAAGAGCTGTAGCTACTGGAGCTCACATTGTCATCGGTGGGGATTTCAATTTCCCAGCTATGGACTGGACCAATGTCAGGCTGAAGTACACCTCAAGATACCCGATTCTCCACCCGGTTCATTGACACCATCCAAGACCTCGGCCTGGAACAGATGGTGACCTTTCCCACAAGAGGAGAAAACACCCTTGATCTGTTCCTTACAAATCACCCCCTCCCTAGTTCCCAGGGTTGAAAGTATGCCAGAACTCTCAGATCATGACATCCCATACATGGAATTCCAAACCCACCTTGTCCACCAAAAGCAGACCCGTCCGCCCGTCCCACAGTACAACAAGGCTGATTGGCCAAATCTCTGTCAAGCCACTAGACAACTGTCTGATAACATTACATCCAAATATAATGACAAAAGCGAACTAGAGGAAATCTGGACTGAGCTGAAGAAAAAAAGCTCCATTCGGCTGTCGAGGCACAAATTCCAGTCACCACTCTTCGATCAAAGAACAGCAAGCCATGGGTGGATTATAACACCAAGAAGCTGACCAAGAGGAGAGATAGACTCTATAAAAGATGGAAAAAGACTGGAGATGAAAACATCCACTCCAAACTGCTTGTCCTCAAACGCTTGGTCAGCGCAGACTTCCAAGAGCCTACTGGTCCTACACAGAAAACTTGATATCTGACAGCCAAGAGGCCGAATGTTCTCGAGCATTTAGGCAAATTAAGGGTAGTTTTACTGTTGTTGAGAGCAAGTTCCTTGGGTTCTTCAAGTGTGCAAATTCAGGCATCACCAGGGGGGGAATACCCCGAGTAGTTTACTGAAGGAGGGAGAGTACTGAGAAGTGTTTCGCATGTCCGAGGGATAGCAACAAGGGCACGCCGACTGCCAGTCCTGGATAAAGACAGTGTCCACTTGGGTAACTGGCTATTAACTGGGCTGAAAGGAAGGCAAGGCAATCGTGTCAGGTGACCGTCACGGGTAGGCGACCGTCAGCCTGCAGGCAGAGTACAGCGACCCTTCAGTCGTTCTTCTTCTGAGGAATGAATGGAAGGCTTCGGCCTATTTAGTGGGTTTGCACCTTGTTGTCTGCAGAGGTAGCAAATACTTGAAGCATCAGTCCTGGCTGGTAGAGAAGTCCAGGCTGTTAGTATAATGGGTAGCTTTGGGAATGGAACATGAGTTGAATAGGAGGTTATGCATTTACCACTGGGTACCCAAGTCTTTGTTGGTGCTAACAGCTGTGGTGTGTGTGTGTACGTGTAGGTGACTAGTGATTCCATTGGTGGAATAAAAATAACTTGGGGAGTTATTGGTACAAATCGTGTGATGTGTGTGTGCCAGTGATTCCATTGGTTGAACCAGTTAAACTCGAGTTCTCTCTTGTTTGAGAATGGATATAAGGTGCCTGGAAAACCAGGAGGTGTGTGACTCACTTAAGGGAAAGTGAACTCGCCCGTCTTGCTGAGGGCTCAAGAAAATACAGCGAGAAGCAGAGGTTGCTGTCGCCTCGTTGTCTCCTAGGTGGGGACGTAAGACAGTGGAGGTTGCTGTAGCCTCGGAGCCAACGACGAGAAGAAGTGTCTCCCGTGTGGGGACGGTCGACAGCAAGACGTGTTAGCCTGTTGGAGCCTAGACAGGGAGCTGCCAGACAACGGTGGGGTATTTGCAGCCAGAGAAGACCTGTGGGAGAGGCTGACAGGAGCCCTTTCCGTGGAGAGGGCGGAGTGCGGTGGAGTCCGGAAGACTCGTGTGAGGGTGCGACTAAAGCTACGTTGCCAGTGTTCCCCAACTGGGATTAGGCCAATCGGGAGGACGCAACAGTGTGGCAGCTTCAGCTCGTGGTCGCACAGTGTGATGAGAGAAAACTGACAGTCAACCAAGGAATGCTGGCAAGTTATGGACGTTTCATTTGTTCTTAAGTTTATAAATGTGCAAATGTAATAGTGAAATATTGTCTTTCCTGGTTAAGTAAGAATCACTGAAGAACAGGGGATGCGATTTATGAGATTGTCTGTATGGTGTTTACATTGTTATATGATACAGATAATTGTGTTGTGTAGTGACGGGTGGGGGCTCGGAGTCAAGTTAAATAAAAGTTGATTATTTTCTGTGAAATGTTATTGGTTTCCCGTCACCTTTGAGCGGGCCCGATGTGAGTGACAGAGTGCATGTGCCTATGCGAGAGCGCATTTTGGTTGTGAAAGCGTAAATACTTCTGTCTATAACCCCTGCATCCCTGCATATGATAATCATATTTTAATAACGAGGGGGAGCGTCGGAGACCCGTCACAGCCTGGAACAAAAAAATCCTTTTGGACTACATCAAGTCTCAGCGCACGGGAGCGGTCAATGTCTCTCCATTGAAAGTTGCCGGCAAGCTAGTCACAGAAGCAAAGGATAAGGCAGAAGTCCTGAATGCGCAGTTTCAGTCTGCGTTCAGCAGCAAACTATCCTGCTCACCTGAGGATTTTGAGACCTGGACTGGCATGAGCACAGAACCTGTAGGACCTACTTGTGACCACATTCACATCTCAGTAGCGGGAGTCAAAAAGCTGCTAAAAGGTCTAGACCCGACCAAAGCCCTGGACCAGACAGCATCACCCCTCGCCTTTTAAAGGAAATTGCTGATGAAATTGCCCCGGCTTTAACGCTTCTCTTTCAGTCCTCCATAAACACAGGCATTGTACCAAAGGACTGGAAAAGGGCAAACGTCTCCCCAGTGTACAAGAAGGGTGAAAGATACAGGCCTGAAAACTATCGTCCCATCTCCCTCACGAGTGTTCCATGCAAAATCCTAGAGCACATTGTGGTGAGCACAATCATGGGTTTTGCAGAGGCAAACAACATCCTGCGAGAAGAACAGCACGGTTTCCGGCGAGGCAGATCCTGTAAAAGTCAACTGCTGGGGCTTGTGGATGAGCTGTCCTATAACATGGAGAAGGGTAAACAGTCAGACGTCCTAGTGATGGACTTCTCCACAGCCTTTGACAAGGTCTGTCATTCCCTTCTAATCCACAAGCTCCGCCATTACGGGATCACCGACCAGGTCCACGAATGGATCAAGAACTTCCTGGCAAACCGACAGCAGGTGGTGGTTGTTGATGAAGCGTCTTCCAAGGCCGTCCCAGTAGAGTCAGGGGTCCCCCAGGGATCAGTCCTGGGCCCAGCCCTCTTTCTCCTCTACATCAACGACCTCCCTGAACAACTCTCCTCAACAACCCGGCTTTTTGCAGACGACACTCTCTGCCACAGAACTGTAACTTCCTCCCAAGATCAAAGGAAGCTACAAGAGGACCTGAACCACATGGCAGACTGGGAAACAAAATGGAAAATATCCTTCCACCCAGACAAGTGTCAGACCCTCCATGTCTCCAGGAAGAGAAACGCACTGACTGGCATGTACCATCTTCATGGCCAAAACTTCAAGAGAGTAGAAGAAACAAAATACCTGCGGGTCACCATCTCCCAAGACCTCAGATGGGACACCCATATTTCCAACATATCCAACAGGGCAAACAAGACCTTAGGCTTTCTCTGGCGAAACCTGAGAGTGGGTTCCATAGACATAAAAAAAAAACTGCCTACAAAGCCCTAGTTCGCCCCATTCTTGAATACGCCTCACCTGTCTGAGACCCCTATACTGCCAAAAACACAAACAATCTAGAAAAAGTCCAATGTCGTGCAGCTCGATGGGTGTGTGAATCGCCACCGTCACACATCAAGTGTCGACTCCATGCTGACACACCTACAGTGGTCCACTTTAGCAGACAAAGAAGAGCAGCAAGGCTGACCACCTTCTACAAATACCACCGAGAACAGGTCAGCATCAACACCCCTTTCAGGCCCACACCAAACACCCCAGCAAGGTCCACAAGACAGTCACATAGGGAGACGTACCTCCTTCCTGCTGTAAGACAAACTACAGGAAGTTTTCCTTCTTCCCGAGGACTGTCAGGGACTGAAACAGCCTGCCTCCTGAGGTTATCTCCTTAGCCTCGGTAGAGTGCTTCAAGTCCCAAATCTGACCAGCCAGCGCACCCCCCCTATCATCCGCCCCCCCACTACCTCCCCCCCCTACCACCTCCACCACATCCCACCCCACAAGCCCTCCACCCACCCCCACCCCCCCCCCAGCTGCCAGTTCTGCATAACCAACATCCCAGATTGTGGAAACCCCCCAGTTTTATACACATCAGAACCATCAAAAGGATGATGGTGGATGTTCATAGAAAGAAGAAGAAGAACCCAGATCATGACATGGTACAGAGGAAAGGCAGCCATCAGGAAAAGTCACAAAACAACTTCAATCAATGTGACGGACCGTTTCCCGTCCGGCCACAAATTTTCATGCAACCGTGCTAACCGGAAGGTAGTCCTCCGGAAGCCGGCTGAAAAGTTTACCTGACTGCTACTTACCTGCGCACCGTCAAAGCCAGGTGAGCTGAACCGCTTAGGTAGTCTCTGCAGTGATTCCGGCTCCGCAGCATTCCAGAAGGCCGAAGAGGGACCCAGCTGTTTTTTTGTGTGGCAGTCAGGTATTTATCATTCAATATTTATTTGTTAGCAAACTGAAACCGTAATCCCATTTAGGAGCAACTGAAACTTCCTCAGCGCACTTGTGAAGGTTTGGTTTAGAAAAGAAAAATATTTGCTGTGTTCTGTTGTCCTATGACTGGATAGGGTAACAAAACGAAATGCTGTCGGAAAACATGAATAGATGAAGTGAGTGTTAAAGGAAGTGGTCTTCAGGGAAAAAAAAAATTATTGTTTATTCTGTGACTTAATTAGTTAGGAACTTCATGATGAAAAAAGGTCTTATTCTAATGTGGTTTGTGAGAAGAGGGAGAGTTTTGATGCTATGAATAATAAGCGCCCAGAGTGAGCGACAGAGACTTTACATATATTCTATATGTGATTTTGATTTTGATGTGGATGAGTATTTAATTCACTCTTGATATGAATATTGAATGTGTTGGTAAAACAAGAGTATGTGGAAATCTTTCCTTTATATGTGTATTGAAGTAGATAAATCTCTTGGAAAAAAAAAAAAACTTTTAAAGTCTGGTGATTGTATGAATTGAAATGAACATTCTTGTCATTATACAAGAAGAAGAAATGAATATTTGTGGCATGGCGAAAGACATTTATAGTTTGATGAAAAGTAATCATTAAGTGTGTGTGTAATGAATTGTATTCATGGTTTATTGAAGAGGGTCTAAGTGGGAATCTTTCCCCAATTTGGAAAACTAGATTCTGAAAGGTTTTGTATTGAAATCCTTTCCTGTGTGATGTGTTATTATTCCGGAAAAAGGAATATTGTAGTATTTGATGTTTGTCTCAAGCTCTAGTGGAATATGATGTGGCTAATGAATATGAATGTAGTTGTGACTGCAATGAGTAGCAGCCATGATAATCAAGGTAGTTAATCAGTTTCCCCCAGGTAGATGTGTTCCCTGGACTGAGGGGGACTGGCTGCTACTGTGTGAGGGTCAGGGGTTCATAGATGTGTCTACCCCCTTCTCCACTGTGTGACGGTGTGGAGAGGTCGGCCTGAGTGCCAACAATCTACTCTACCTGCCACTGCGCCCGGGACCGACTACCCGCTGAGCCAGTTGGGCTGGAGACGCCGCTGCTGCCAAGCCAGAGCGCCGCTCCCCAAGTTTTTGAACCAGAGACCTGTTGGTGAGGCCGTCGCTGCGTTCTGTGCTTCTGTGTGTATAAGCCACAGCTCCTGTGTGAGAATGTCACCCTGTCGCTGGCAGAGACGCCGTGAGTGCTAGTGTTTTTTTTCTTTGAGCCACAGCTCTGATATTCTGCAAGTTCTGTGTTGGACTGGACGCTGTAGACGTTGTTGTCTTCATCTTCATTGTCTTGTCCTCTTCGTCCTCTTCATCGTTTTTCGTCGTCGTCGTTGCCGCCACCTTCATCGTTGTTGGAACCAGCAGCAGCAACAGTAGATAGTGAATCATATATAGATATATTTTGTGTTGTGCGCCCTGTTTGGCGCATTTGAAATATTAATATATACATAATTTTTATGTGTACGCCTTGTGGTTGGCGTGCCAACTATTGATGTTATTGCATTTATTATATGTTTGTCTGATGGCTCAGGCAGCATAAAACAGAAAAAGTATTGTTCTGTTGCCTGGCTGTCAATGTTCGGGTGAGTGGGTGTGTGTATGTGATTTGGAAAAGTCGTGCATGCATCCATAATTTCTGTGTGTGAGTCAGACAGTCAGATACCCGCAGACACCACTCATTCCATCCGTAACAATCAACGACATGCAGCACAAACACTGCCAGCTCTACAACCTGGTGACCAAGTATGGATCCGTGACATGCAACGCCCACGCACTGTCATCTCCAACACCAATGAACCTCATTCCTACATCTTCAGGACTCCAAAGGGAACGGTCAGACATAACCGAGCAGCAGTCATACCCATCCAGTTGGTCAAAGACAATCCTCCACCAATACCAGTGAACCCAACATAAGTGTCACCACCAAGACAATCAGAGCAAACACCAGTGGCTGTACAATGCAGGCCTACACCAGATGTGCACACATCAGCTACAAACCAACCAGCACTGCCAAGACAATTGGTGCAATCACCAGTGACTGTTCAACGTACATCAGCTGTACACACACCAGCCACAAGCCACATATCACCAGAACCAACTTCACCAGCCACACCACAGAGTTCCAGACAACTCTCCACCAGATATGGAAGACGAATAGTCAGACCAACAAGACTTGATCTGTGATAGAATTCATACCCAAGAAAAGTTGACTCATAGTTTAGACATACATAATTTACACAGTTTTGATTAACATGTTATATACAAAGTGAGAGACTTAAGGAGAGGTGTAGCATATTATGATGAACACCGTCATCACCTAAGAGACATAACCCTCGCAACCTTTGCTAAGCATCTGATGTACTAGGAAACGTGGACACATCCGGGTCGAATGAACAATGACTCAATCGTACAAAAAGGATTTAGTTCTTGCTTGATCCTATCTAAAAGAACATTCTACAGGGGGGTTGTAGGAACACCTGCATACAGCCTCATGAAACAGCTCTCAGTTGCAGGGAGGGAAAAACCCAGAGCCCTGAAAGCAATGGCAGAGGCCGCAGAGAGGTGTTCAAGCTGGATCTGGTCAAGGAGGAACAAAAGTGAACTTCATAAGGCTTAACTTTACCACAAATATCTGGTGTCCCAGTGGCTCAGTGGTTAGAGTGGGAGTCATTAAGTAGAAAATGAGCATGTCCAGAGGATCATGGGTTCAAATCCCAGTCCTGGCTCGTCCCAAGATTGGAAAAAAAAGGGGGAGGGGCAGCAGCGGGACATCCGGAGTCATGAACCGGGTGTGGCCCAACCCCCCTAGAGTGTGAGGCGATAAGGGCCAAAACACTTGCTTGATGGGGGCATCTCTTCTGAGGACTCTCTGCTGCCACACTCTCCACGAGTTTCTTTCTACTAATATATTCATATGAATCTGTGGACTCTGACCCACTTCTAGTTCTAGAAGGTCAGTGCCAGACTCAAAGTACAGCGGGACATCCGGAGTCATGAACCGGGTGTGGCCCAACCCCCCTAGAGTGTGAGGAGATAAGGGCTGAAACACTTGCTTGAAGGGGGCATCTCTTCTGAGGACTCTCTGCTGCCACGCTCTCCACGAGAGTTTCTTTTTACTAATATATATTTATATATGAATCTGTGGACTCTGACCCACTTCTAGGTCTAGAAGGTCAGTGCCAGACTCAAGGTACAATTTGTGTTGTAAAAAAAATGCGACTTGCCTTTTGAGAAGAAAACGACGTCGGAAAATAGTATAATGTAATTTCACTTCCATTTTCCTTGCCCTTTTTCTCCTCAGTATTACAAGAGTTGGTTGTAACAGTGTCTCCTTCAGCAGACATCGTTATCCGATAGCTTGCTGGCACAACTTTTTTCCCCTGGAAAGCGCACAAATAGAGTAATGTCCCTTTGCAATGTGATCGGTCAGTCATTTTTTTTTTCAAAATTAATATTCTTTTAATGAATTTCTAACCAAAAGAAATAGAATACAACCTTTTAGTTGACCACATTTCTATATATTGTTACCAGTTACATTATACTATATGAATATAAACTTCAATGCAACAGGAAATATTTTTTTTTTACCGATCTACAATGCGACGTAGTTACTAACGTCTCCCTGAAATCAACATGGCGGACGTTGAACAAAAAGTTATGGACACTGGAGACACGTGCAACAACAAAGCACAAACAGGCGAGGTTATGGACCGTATTCTCATGAATCAAGGAGCAGAGGCAAAAATTCAAAAGTGCACTTTCTATGGGAAGCCATGTGTCGTCAAGGAACGCTTCAAAAAGAAATACAGACACCCAGTTCTAGACAAAGCTTTGACCACACAAAGACTGAAGTCCGAAGTGAGAGCCATGCTGCGTTGCCGTACGAATAAGACCATGACAATTTTTTTTTTCTTTTTAAATACACATACTATACCGTGGCTCACTAAAGCAATAAGCGACAGCGGTTTGCTATCCCAGCCTCGTGCACAATAAAGCCCGTACGGACAAGAACGACTAATATCATCTGCCGGATGAAAAGACGTAAAATTAAACCACCACGGACAAGAACCCGGACGGGGCCCTCGTGTCATTCGCTGGGTAATGGGTTTGATCTAGGATGAGAAAAAAAAAGAGAAATCTTTCACTTTGAAATTGCCTCAAATGGCAGACAGTTGCATATTCTATGTGGTATAATCCGTGTATTGAGAGACTGTTGGGTCTAGTGGTGGTTCTCTTGAACTTGATTTTAGGGCGCAGTAAGCCTCGGGGCTTTTTCAGATACCCTAGTCTTTCTTGTTTTCTTTAGATTTTTTTTTTCAGTATGGAGTGCACATTTTCATTTTTTTGTGACAATGGTCATGCATCATATTTGAATTTTTTGTCCATGATACCTTTTCTTTTTTCCGGAAGGTCTTTAAGTATATTGTTTTTTTGCAGTTTTTACTACTTCTGTTAATTTGTTCCAAATAGGAGCAATCCTTTGAAAAAAGAATTTTTTCTAACATTGCTGGAAACTTGTTTTATAAATATCTTTTGATAGGAATTCCTTATTCTTTCGTCACTCACTAATGTGAAAAAAATTTTCATTTTCTATAATTATCATCTAAACCATTGTATATTTTATATGTTTGAATTACTGTAATTCAAACATATAAAATATACAATGGTTTAGATGATAATTATAGAAAATGAAATTTTTTTTTAATTATTACATCACCCCGTTGTCTTCTAAATTTCAATGATGGCAACTGTAGTTTTCTTGACCGATCCTCGTAGCTTAGCTGGCTGATATTTTTTTATTAATCTTGTTTCTCTCCTTTGTACTTTCTCTATACTGATCGATTGTCGTTTTTGTTTCTCTCCTTTGTACTTTCTCTATACTGATCAATTGTCGTTTTAAGTAATGGGTGCCAGATAGTATTTCCATAATTCCGAGTGAAGTCTAACCAGAGTCTTGTATAGTTGAATGAGTGTGTCTTTGTCTCTATAGGTCAAGGATCTTTTGATAATACCTAGCATCTTATTAGCTTTAGCGATGGCATTTCTAACATGTCTGTCGAATTTCAGTCTATAGTCAAAAGTCACCCCGAGGTCTTTCTCCTCCTCACTTTTCTCTAATGTTACAGATTCACTATCATTCTTTATATAATAATTGTAGTTAGGCTTTTTATTTCCATAATGAACTACTTTACATTTACTTGCATTAAAGTAAAGATTCCAAGTGTAGTGAGAGACTGTTGGGTTCAGTGGTGGTTCTCACAGAGTAGTGAGAGACTGTTGGGTCCATAGACCTGGTTCTCACAGTGTAGTGAGAGACTGTTGGGTTCAACAGTGGTTCTCACAGTCTATTGAGAGACTGTTGGGTTCAGCGGTGGTTCTCACAGTGTAGTGAGAGACTGTTGGGTTCAGTGGTGGTTCTCACAGTGTAGTGAGAGACTGTTGTGTTCAGTGGTGGTTTTCACGATGTATTGAGAGACTGTTGGGTTCATTGGTGATTCTCACAGTGGAGTTTGAAACTGTTGGGTTCAGTGGTGCTTCTCACAGTGTATTGAGAGACTGTTGGGTTCAGCGGTGGTTCTCACAGTGTAGTGAGAGACTGTTGTGTTCCAGTGGTGGTTTTCACAGTGTAGTGAGAGTGTTGGGTTCAGTGGTGGTTCGTATGTACAGTGGAGTGAGAGACTTGTTGGGTTCAGTGGTGGTTCTCACAGTGTAGTGAGAGATGTTTGGTTCAGTGGTGGTTGTCACAGTGTATTGAGAGAGTGCTGGGTTCAGCGGTGGTTCTGACAGTGTAGTAAGAGACTGTTGTGTTCCAGTGGTTTTTCTCACATTGTAGTGTGAGAGACTGTTGGGTTCCAGTGGTGGTTCTCACAGTGTAGTGAGACTGTTGAGTTCAGTGGTGGTTCTCACAGTGTATTGGGAGATTGCTGGGTCCAGTGGTGGTTCTCACAGTGTAGTGAGAGACTGTTGTGTTCAGTTGTGATTCTCACAGTGTAGCAAGACTTTTGTGTTCTAGTGATGGTTCTGACAGTGTAGTGAGAGACTGTTGGGTGGGTTCAGTGGTGGTTCGCACAGTGTATTAGAGAGACTGTTGGGTTCAGTGGTGGTTCTCACAGTGTAGTGAGAGAGACTGTTGGATTCAGTGGTGGTTCTCACACAGTGTAGTGAGAGACTGTTCGGTTGAGTGGTGTTCTCACAATGTAATATATTATGTAGTGAGAGACTGTTGGACTCAGTGGTGGTTCTCACAGTGTAGTGAGAGACTGTTGGGTTCAGTGGTGGTTCTCACAGTGTAGTGAGAGACTGTTGGGTTCAGTGGTGGTTCTCACAGTGTATTGAGAGAGTGCTGGGTTCAGTTGTGGTTCTCACAGTGTATTGAGAGAGTGCTGGGTTCAGTGGTGGTTCTCACAGTGTAATGAGAGACTCAGAGAGTGCTGGGTTCAGTGGTGGTTCTGACAGTGTAGTGAGAGACTGTTGTGTTCCAGTGGTTGTTCTCACATTGTAGTGAGAGACTGTTGCCAGTGTTGGGTTCCAGTGGTGGTTCTCACAGTGTAGTGAGACTGTTGAGTTCAGTGGTGGTTCTCACAGTGTATTGGGAGACTGCTAGGTCCAGTGGTGGTTCTCACAGTGTAGTGAGAGACTGTTGTGTTCAGTGGTGATTCTCACAGTGTAGTGAGAGACTGTTGGGTTCAGTGGTGGTTCTCACAGTGTAGTGAGACTTTTGTGCTCCAATGTGGGTTCTCACAGTGTAGTGAGAGACTTTTGGGTTCAGTGGTCGTTTGCACAGTGTATTGAGAGACTGTTGGGTTCAGTGGTGGTTCTCACAGTGTAGTGAGAGACTGTTGGATTCAGTGGTGGTTCTTACAGTGTAGTGAGAGACTGTTCGGTTGAGTGGTGTTCTCACAATGTAGTGAGAGACTGTTGGGCTCAGTGGTGGTTCTCACAGGTACATAGTGAGAGACTGTTGGGTTCAGTGGTGGTTCTCACAGTGTAGTGAGGGACTGTTGGGTTCAGTGGTGGTGGTTCTTACAGTGGAGTGAGAGACTGTTGGGTTCAGCTGGTGGTTCTCACAGTGTAGTGAGAGACTGGTGTGTTCAGTGGTGGTTTTCACAATGTAGTCAGAGACTGTTGTGTTCTAGTGGTGGTTCTCACAGTGTAGTGAGAGACATTGTGTTCCATTGGTTATTCTCACAGTGTGTTGAGAGACTGTTGGGTTCAGTGGTGGTTCTCACAGTGTGTTGAGAGACTGTTGGGTCCAGTGGTGGTTCTCACAGTGTAGTGAGAGACTGTTAGGTTCAGTGGTGGTTCGTACAGTGGAGTGAGAGACTGTTGGGTTCAGTGGTGGTGGTCTCACAGTGTAGTGAGAGACTGTTGGGTTCAGCGGTGGTTCTCACAGTGTATTGAGAGACTGTTGGATTCAGTGGTGGTTTTCACAATGTATTGAGAGACTGTTGGGTTCCAGTGGTGGTTCTCACAGTGGAGTTTGAAACTGTTGGGTTCAGTGGTGCTTCTCACAGTGTAGTGAGAGACTGTTGTGTTCCCGTGGTGGTTCTCACAGTGTAGTGAGAGACTGGTGTGTTCAGTGGTGGTTTTCACAATGTACTGAGAGACTTTTGTGTTCCAGTGGTGGTTCTCACAGTGTAGTGAAACACTGTTGGGTTCCAGTGGTGGTTCTCACAATGTAGTGAGAGACTGTTGGGTTCAGTGGTGGTTCTCACAGTGTAGCAAGAAACTGTTGAGTTCAGTGGTGGTTCTCACAGTGTAGTAGTGAGAGACTGTTGTGTTCAGTGGTGGTTCTCATAGTGTAGTGAGAGACTGTTGGGTTCAGTGGTGGTTCTCACAGTGTAGTGAGATACTGTTGGGTTCAGTTGTGGTTCTCACAGTGTAGTGAGAGACTGTTGGGTTCAGTGGTGGTTCTCACAGTGTAGTGAGAGACCGTTGGGTTCAACGGTGGTTCTCACAGTGTATTGAGAGACTGTTGTGTTCCAATGGTGATTCTCACAGTGTGTTGACAGAGTGTTGTGTTCCAGTGGTTATTCTCACACTAGTCACAGTGTGTTGAGAGACTGTTGGGTTCAGTGGTGGTTCTCACAGTTTGTTGAGAGACTGTTGGGTCCAGTGGTGGTTCTCAGTGTAGTGAGAGACTGTTAGGGTTCAATGGTGTTTCTCACAGTGTAGTGAGAGACTGTTGGGTTCAGTGGTGGTTCGTACTGTGGAGTGAGAGACTGTTGGGTTCAGTGGTGGTTCTCACAGTGTAGTGAGAGACTGTTGGGTTCAGCGGTGGTTCTCAGTGTGTTGAGAGACTGTTGGGTTCAGTGGTGGTTCTCACAGTGTAGTGAGAGACTGTTGGGTTCAGCGGTGGTTCTCAGTGTATTGAGAGACTGTTGGGTTCAGCGGTGGTTCTCAGTGTAGTGAGAGACTGTTGGGTTCAGTGGTGGTTCTCACAGTGTAGTGAGAGACTGTTGGGTTCAGCAGTGGTTCTCACAGTGTAGTGAGAGACTGTTGGATTCAGTGGTGGTTCTCACAGTGTAGTGAGAGACTGTTGGGTTCAGTGGTGGTTCTTAAAGTGTATTGAGACTATTGGGTTCAGTGGTGGTTTTCACAATGAATTGAGAGACTGTTGGGTTCAGTGGTGGTTCTCACGTGAAGTTTGAAACTATTGGGTTCAGTGGTGGTTCTCTCACAGTTTATTGAGAGATTATGTGTTCAGTGGTAGTTCTCACAGTGTATTGACTAATTGAGAGACTGTTGTGTTCCAGTGGTGGTTTTCACAGTGTAGTGAGAGACTGTTGATTTCACTGGTGGTTCGTACAGTAGAGTGATAGACTTGTTGGGTTCAGTGGTGGTTCTCAAGGTGTAGTGAGAAACTGTTAGGTTCAGTGGTGGTTCTCACAGTGTATTGAGAGAGTGCTGGGTTCAGTGGGTGGTTCTGACAGTGTAGTAAGAGACTGTTGTGTTCCAGTGGTTGTTCTCACATTGTAGTGAGAGACTGTTGGGTTCCAGTGGTGGTTCTCACAGTGTAGTGAGACTGTTGAGTTCAGTGGTGGTTCTCACAGTGTATTGGGAGACTGCTGGGTCTAGTGGTGGTTCTCACAGTGTAGTGAGAGACTGTTGTGTTCAGTGGTGATTCTCACAGTGTAGTGAGATTTTGTGTTCCAGTGGTGGTTCTCACAGTGTAGTGAGAGACTGTTGGGTTCAGTGGTGGTTCTCACAGTGTATTGGGAGACTGTTGGGTCCAGTGGTGGTTCTCACAGTGTAGTGAGAGACTGTTGTGTTCAGTGGTGATTCTCACAGTGTAGTGAGAGACTGTTGGGTTCAGTGGTGGTTCTCACAGTGTAGTGAGACTTTTGTGTTCCAGTGGTGGTTCTCACAGTGTAGTGAGAGACTGTTGGGTTCAGTGGTGGTTCGCACAGTGTATTGAGAGACTGTTGGATTCAGTGGTGGTTCTGACAGTGTAGTGAGAGACTGCTGGGTCCAGTGGTGGTTCTCACAGTGTATTGAGAGACTGTTGGGTTCAGTGGTGGTTCTCACAGTGTAGTGAGAGACTGTTGGATTCAGTGGTGGTTCTAACAGTGTAGTGAGAGACTGTTGTGTTCCAGTTGTTGTTCTCTCGTTGTAGGTTGACTGTTGGGTTCCAGTGTTGGTTCTCACAGTGTAGTGAGACTGTTGTGTTCAGTGGTGGTTTCTCACACACTGTGTATTGAGAGTCTGTTGGGTTCATTGTTGGTTCTCACAGTGCATTGGGAGACTGTTGGGTCCAGTGGTGGTGCCATGTGAATGAAAAAAGTGTTATGTGAATGGAGAAGTTTCACGTCAAAGAAAAGAGTGTTAAGAGATTTTGTAATTTTTGTGATTGTGGAATGGTACCTATGCTTTTGATGCTTTTTTGTATTCATGGAGTGCAACCACCAGTGATGTGGAAGAGTGGGACGCTGAGTGGATTGTGAAGTGTGTTCACCCAATGTGAGGAAGGGTGGAAGATTATTGTTACTTCAGAGGAGCTCTGGACACGGACATAGGAGGATGTCCTATTGTAACCCTCCTGGGTTTTTTATATAGTCAGGACTAGGATTGTCCTATGCAACCCTGGGTTGGGTGTGCTACATGGTTGGACTGGTTTGTCCGATGCAACCCTGGTTTGGGTGTGCTTAACCTTTGGTGGGTGTAACTAAGATGCCTGGCGTGGCAAGTTTCACTCAAGTATAGAGTGTAGATGTAGACTGGAAGTCTATTAGGGTAGGCTTGTCGCTTATTCCCTAGAAGGTGAGTACCAGTTGGGGTTGTAAACTGGTTAAAGCAATTACATTAAAGGTGTAATTGTAATGATAACAGAAGTTTGATGTTTATAAAGATTTGAGGATATTGTGCTATTTTGGGGAAAAAGAGAAAGATAAACGTTGAACGCGAAAAGAAAAAAGAAGAATTGAAAAATAAATAAATGAAATATTGTTGTATAAAGATTTCTTTCTGTACCCCAACTGTCGGTAGGAATAGGTTGGCGGAACAAGACTTATGTGAGTATTCTATCTTAATTTTGGAGTGAATGTGAAAGGAGTTAAAAAAGGAACTATGAATAATAAAAGAGAGAAAGAGAAAAAAATAAATAAAATTCATTTTAGAGGTTAACCCTGGACCTAGGGTTTCGTTACAGAATCCCTCAGCGTCCAGTGGTGTTCACGACTAAGGTGTACCAGTCTAGTGAGGATCCAGACTGTGGTGGTCCAGAGGTGGTGGTACAGCCCAGTGCACGAAAAGCTCCTCAACAAGTCAAGAAGATGACTTGTCTTTACTGCAATTATTTAATATAATGAACTGATAGTGTAATATATGTGTGTGTGTTTGATTCTTGATAAAACTTTGACTATTGTATTATTGTTTATATGTGTGGAAATATCTTGTGAAGAGAAGAAATAATTGTTGGAAAACGTACTGAAGTGAAAAGAAGATTTAAGACCCTTTTCTTTATTATTGAGTAAAGGGAGCGTTTTATAGAAAACTTAATTTTATGGTGATAGTGCTCCTTTGGGTGAATGGAGTGATTGTGCGTTGCGTACGAAGGAAGCATACTGTGTTTGTGAGTGCAACTGCAAGTGTGGATGTGCATAAACATGGGTGTGTGACAGGTGGTTCTCACAGTATAGTGAGAGTCTGTTGTGTTCAGTGGTGGTTCTCACAGAGTAGTGAGAGACTGTTGGGTCCATAGGTGGTTCTCACAGTATTGTATAGTGAGACTGTTGAGTTCAGTGGTGGCTCTCACAGTGTATTGAGAGACTGTTGGGTTCATTTGGTGGTTCTCACAGTGTATTGAGAGACTGTTGGGTTCAGTGGTGGTTCTCACAGTGTAGTGAGACTTTTGTGTTCCAGTGGTGGTTCTCACAGTGTAGTGAGAAACTGTTGGGTTCAGTGGTGGTTCTCACAGTGTATTGAGAGACTGTTGGGTTCAGTGGTGGTTCTCACAGTGTAGTGAGAGACTGTTGGGTTCAGTGTGGTGGTTTCTCACAGTGTATTGAGAAACTGTTGGGTTCAGTGGTGGTTTTCACAGTGTATTGAGAGACTGTTGGGTTCAGTGGTGGTTCTCACAGTGTAGTGAGACTTTTGTGTTCCAGTGGTGGTTCTCACAGTGTAGTGAGAAACTGTTGGGTTCAGTGGTGGTTCTCATAGTGTATTGAGAGACTGTTGGGTTCAGTGGTGTTTCTCTCACAGTGTAGTGAGAGACTGTTGGGTTCATTGGTGGTTCTCACAGTGTATTGATTAATTGAGAGACTGTTGGGTTCAGTGGTGGTTCTCTCACAGTGTAGTGAGACTTTTGTGTTCCAGTGGTGGTTCTCACAGTGTAGTGAGAAACTGTTGGGTTCAGTGGTGTTTCTCACAGTGTAGTGAGACTGAGAGACTGTTGGGCTCAGTGGTGGTTCTCACAGTGTATTGAGAGAGTGCTGGGTTCAGTGGTGGTTCTCACAGTGTAGTGAGCGACTGTTGTGTTCCAGTGGTGGTTCTCACCAGTGTGTTGAGAGACTGTTGGGTTCAGTGGTGGTTCTCACCAGTGTATTGAGAGAGTGCTGGGTTCAGTGGTGGTTCTCACAGTGTAGTGAGAGACTGTTGGGTTCAGTGGTGGTTCTCACAGTGTAGTGAGAGACTGTTGGGTTCCAGTGGTTGTTCACACACTGTAGTGAAAGACTGTTCGGTTCCAGTGGTGATTCTCACAGTGTAGTCAGACCGTTGAGTTCAGTGGTGGTTCTCACAGTGTATTGAGAGACTGTTGGGTCCAGTGGTGGTTCTCACAGTGTAGTGAGAGACTGTTGGGTTCAGTGGTGGTTCTCACAGAGTAGTGAGAGACTGTTGGGTCCATAGGTGGTTCTCACAGTATAGTGAGACTGTTGAGTTCAGTGGTGGCTCTCACACTAGTCACAGTGTATTGAGAGACTGTTGGGTTCATTGGTGGTTCTCACAGTGTATTGAGAGACTGTTGGGTTCAGTGGTGGTTCTCACAGTGTAGTGAGACTTTTGTGTTCCAGTGGTGGTTCTCACAGTGTAGTGAGAAACTGTTGGGTTCAGTGGTGGCTCTCACAGTGTATTGAGAGACTGTTGGGTTCAGTGGTGGTTCTCACAGTGTAGTGAGAGACTGTTGGGTTCAGTGGTGGTTCTCACAGTGTATTGAGAAACTGTTGGGTTCACCAGTGGTGGTTTTCACAGTGTATTGAGAGACTGTTGGGTTCATTGGTGGTTCTCACAGTGTAGTGAGACTTTTGTGTTCCAGTGGTGGTTCTCACAGTGTATTGAGAGACTGTTGGGTTCAGTGGTGTTTCTCACAGTGTAGTGAGGGACTGTTGGGTTCATTGGTGGTTCTCACAGTGTATTGACTAATTGAGAGACTGTTGGGTTCAGTGGTGGTTCTCACAGTGTAGTGAGACTTTTGTGTTCCAGTGGTGGTTCTCACAGTGTAGTGAGAAACTGTTGGGTTCAGTGGTGGTTCTCACAGTGTAGCGAGACTGAGAGACTGTTGGGCTCAGTGGTGGTTCTCACAGTGTATTGAGAGAGTGCTGGGTTCAGTGGTGGTTCTCACAGTGTAGTGAGAGATTGTTGTGTTCCAGTGGTGGTTCTCACAGTGTAGTGAGAGACTGTTGGGTTCAGTGGTGGTTCTCACCAGTGTATTGAGAGAGTGCTGGGTTCAGTGGTGGTTCTCACAGTGTAGTGAGAGGCTGTTGGGTTCAGTGGTGGTTCTCACAGTGTAGTGAGAGACTGTTGGGTTCAGTGGTAGTTCACAGTGTAGTGAGAGACTGTTGGGTTCCAGTGGTTGTTCACACATTGTAGTGAAAGACTGTTTGGTTCCAGTGGTGATTCTCACAGTGTAGTCAGACAGCTGAGTTCAGTGGTGGTTCTCACAGTGTATTGAGAGACTGTTGGGTCCAGTGGTGGTTCTCACAGTGTAGTGAGAGACTGTTGGTTTCAGTGGTGGTTCTCACAGAGTAGTGAGAGACTGTTGGGTCCATAGGTGGTTCTCACAGTATAGTGAGACTGTTGAGTTCAGTGGTGGTTCTCACAGAGTAGTGAGAGACTGTTGGGTTCAGTGGTGGTTCTCACAGTGTAGCGAGAAACTGTTGGGTTCAGTGGTGGTTCTCACAGTGTAGTGAGAGACTGTTGGGTACAGTGGTGGTTCTCACAGTGTAGCGAGAGACTGTTGGGTTCAGTGGTAGTTCTCACAGTGTATTGAAACTGTTGGGTTCAGTGGTGGTTCTCACATTCTATTTAGAGACTGTTGGGTTCAGTGGTGGTTCTCACAGTGTAGTAAGGGACTGTTGGGTTCGTGGTGGTTCTCACAGTGTATTGAAACTGTTGGGTTCAGTGATGGTTCTCACAGTGTAGTGAGAGACTGTTGTGTTCCAGTGGTGGTTGTCACAGTGTAGTGAGAGACTGTTGGATCCAGTGGTGGTTAGAACTCACAGTGTGTAGCAAGACACTGTTGGATTCAGTCGTGGTTCTCACAGTGTAGTGAGAGACTGTTGGGTTCAGTGGTGGTTCTCACAGTGTAGTGAAAGACTGTTGTGTTCCAGTGGTGGTTCTCACAGTGTAGTGAGAGACTGTTGGGTTCAGTGGTGGTTTGTTCATTGGAGTGAGGTGGTGGTTGTTCATAGAATGAGTGTGAGAGACTGTTGTGTTCCAGTGGTGGTTTCTCACAGTGTACTGAGAGACTGTTGGGTTCAGTGGTGGTTCTCACAGTGTATTGAGAGAGTGCTGGGTTCAGTTGTGGTTCTCACAGTGTATTGAGAGAGTGCTGGGTTCAGTGGTGGTTCTCACGGTGTAGTGAGAGACTGTTGGGTTCAGTGGTTGTTTCTCACATTGTAGTGAAAGACTGTTGGGTTCCAGTGGGTGGTTCTCACAGTGTGGTGAGACTGTTGAGTTCAGTGGTGGTTCTCACAGTGTAGTAGTGAGAGACTAACCAAGGTCCTGCATGCGTAAAGTATGGTCATGTGTGTGTGTGTGTAAACCAAGGTCCTGTGTGTAAACCAAGGTCCTGTGTGTGTAAACAAAGGTCCTGTGTGTGTAAACCAAGGTCTTGTGTATGTAAACCAAGGTCTTGTGTGTGAACCAAGTTCCTGTGTGTGTAAACCAAGATTTTGTGTGTAAACTACAGTCCAGTGTGTGTGTAACCAAAGTCCTTTGTGTGTGTAAACCAAGGTCCTGTGTGTAAACCAAGGTCTTATGTGTCTAAACCAAGGTCCTGTGTGTAAACCAAAGTCCTCTGTGTGTAAACAGGCGTAAAACCTATTGCTTGTTTTGTCAAGCACTGGAAAAAGGAGTACTCCCTGTAGTTTGACAGAGCATTGAAAAAAGGAGTACCCCCTATAGTTTGTCTTGCAGAGCATTGGAAAAAGGAGTACTCCTACAGTTTTTGTTGCAGAGCATTGGGAAAAGGAGAACTCCCCATAGTTTGATTACAGAGCATTGGGAAAAGAACTCCCTATAGTTTGTTTTGCAGAGCACTGAAAAAAGGGGTACTCATTGTTTTGCAGAGCATTGGAAAAAGAACTCCCTATAGTTTGTTTTGCAGAGCATTGAAAAAAAGGGGTACTCACAATAGATTGTTTGTTTTGCAGAGCATTGGAAAAAGAACTCCCAATAGTTTGTTTTGCAGAGCATTGAAAAAAGGGGTACTCACAATAGATTGTTTTGCAGAGCATTGGAAAAAGAACTCCTATAGTTTGTTTTGCAGAGCATTGAAAAGGAGAACTCCTATAGTTTATTTGCAGAACATTGAAAAAGGAGAACTCCCTATAGTTTGTTTTGCAGAGCATTGGAAAAAGGAGTACTCCTTATAGTTTGTTTTGCAGAGCATTGGAAAAAGGAGTACTCCTTATAGTTTGTTTTGCAGAGCATTGAAAAAGGAGAGCTCCTATAGTTTGTTTTGCAGAGCATTGGAAAGAAACTCCCTATAGTTTGTTTTGCAGAGCACTGGAAACTCCCTATAGTGTGTTTTGCAGAGCAATGGAAAAAGAACTCCCTATAGTTTGTTTTGCAGGAAAACACGATGATAGCTGTGTAGATGTAGCACATGGATCGTTGACATTTTCTTGTCATGTTTGCAGGCAATTTGAGGTCTGGCATCTTGTCTGTGTTCTTTGTTTTCAGCTTAATGAATGCTTTCCAGCAATTCTTGAAGGTACGTTCTGTATTAAAGTACACATGTGTTTTTTGTTGCAGGTATCCACACTCCCGTAGTTTATATGGTGGACATGGAATCCAGTAGCATCTACATGGAATACGTAGAACCTTCAGTGACTGTACGTGAATTCATTGCCAACATCCAGCAAGCCCACGCTGGAGATGACACCTTGCTGACGCTGGCTGGAAAGATCGGTCAGATGATTGGCACAGCACACCGCAGCAACATCATCCATGGTGACCTCACCACCTCTAACATGCTGCTGGCTCCATGTCTGCCCACGGACCCTCACACCAGCAGACTGGTGTCCAGGGACCAGCTGTTAGAGACAGACGTGATGGAGCTGAACGTGGTGCTCATCGACTTTGGGCTGACGTCGCTGGAGGGCAGTGTGGAGGATAAAGGGGTGGATCTCTATGTCCTGGAAAGGGCCTTGTTGAGCACCCACCCCAACACCCAGCACATCTTTGAGGCCATCTTGGCCAGCTATCGTCAGCACAACCGTTTAGGGTCAGCTGAAGTCATTAAAAACTGGACGAGGTGCGCCTCAGGGGCAGGAAAAGAACCATGGTCGGCTGAGAGAACTGATGCTTTACCCCAGTGACTGTCATTAGTAGGTTGCTCAGAACCACATCCATTCGGTGAATCACTATCTGCACTGTTTGTAAATACTCGGTTATCAAGTTGTCAGTACCCGTTCAAGTTCAGATAAAATTTCACATCAACAGTAATCTGAAAATTATCAGTTGTTGCTGTTGTGGGTTCCCTGTCTTTTCTGAGTGTAATAGTATTTTTGTCTTTTCACTCTTACTCTAAAGTGTCTGTGTGCCCTATACATTATGTTTCCATTTGCCAGTGTGACAAGTTGTTGCAGGAGAGAGCAATAAATACACTGAAAACAAACTGAAATGAATGAAGAAGTCTGAGAAATGAGCTGGCTAACAGAGCTGGTTATCACATCCGCTGAGAGTTTCTTTTTTTTTTAACTGTATCTACTTAACTTGTCTATTGGCGAGAGTTTGATGCAACTTTGCAAGGATAAATCCCTCCTATGCTGATCTGTTTCTCTACATGATGTTAATCTCTCCTATGCTGATCTGTTCTCCACATGATGTTAATCCCTCCCATGCTGATCTGTTCTCTGCATGTTGATCCCTCCTATGCTGATCTGTTCTCTACATGTTAATCTCTCCTATGCTGATCTGTTCTCTACATGTTGATCCCTCCTATGCTGATCAGTTCTCTACATGTTAATCTCTCCTATGCTGATCTGTTCTCTACATGTTAATCTCTCCTATGCCGATCTGTTCTCTACATATTAATCCTCCGATGCTGATCTGTTCTCTACATGTTAATCCCTCCTATGCTGATCTGTTCTCTACATATTAATCCCTCCTATGCTGATCTGTTCTCTACATGTTGATCCCTCCTATGCTGATCTGTTCTTTACACCATGTTGATCTGTTCTCTATGCTATGTTGGTCTCTCCCACTGTTGATCCATCCGTTCTCTACTCTGTGTTGATCCATTCATTCATTCATGCTCTATACCTCTCAGACCTCATATCACTCTCCACTCTGCAAGTCATCAGTGGTTTTAAAGATCATTTTATTGAAATCATTCATGACACAATCATCACATTCCACGTCTGACTGTACAAACAAATCCCCTACGCATGCCATGTTGAGATAGTGTGCATGTACCCACACCACATTAGGTGCACATGCCATGTTGAGGTAGCATGTGCACGTCATGTTGAGGTAGCATGTGCATGCACCCACACCACACACAATAGGTGCACATGCCAAGTTGAGGTAGCATGTGCACATGTCATGTTGAGGTAGCATGTGCATGTACCCACACCACACAGCAGGTGCACATGTTGTGCTGATGTAGCATGTGCATGTCCCCACACTACACTGCAGGTGCACATGTCGTGTTGAGGTAGCATGTGCATGTACCCACACCACACTGCAGGTGCACATGTCGTGTTGAGGTAACACGTGCATGTACCCACACCACACAGCAGGTGCACATGTGTGTTCAGGAGCATGTGCATGTGTACCCACACACCACACAGCAGGTGCACATGTCGTGTTGAGGTAGCATGTGCATGTACCCACACCACACTGCAGGTGCACATGCTGTGTTCAGGAAGCATGTGCATGTCCCCACACCACACTGCAGGTGCACATGGCGTGTTCAGGAAGCATGTGCATGTCCCCACACCACACTGCAGGTGCACATGGCGTGTTCAGGAAGCATGTGCATGTCCCCACACCACACTGCAGGTGCACATGGCGTGTTCAGGAAGCATGTGCATGTCCCCACACCACACTGCAGGTGCACATGGCGTGTTCAGGAAGCATGTGCATGTCCCCACACCACACTGCAGGTGCACATGGCGTGTTGAGGTAGCATGTGCATGTCCCCACACCACACACAGTAGGTGCACATGGCGTGTTGAGGTAGCATGTGCATGTCCCCACACCACACAGTAGGTGCACATGGCGTGTTGAGGTAGCATGTGCATGTCCCCACACCACATAGTAGGTGCACATGGCGTGTCGAGGTAGCATGTGCATGTCCCCACACCACATAGTAGGTGCACATGGCGTGTCGAGGTAGCATGTGCATGTACCCACACCACATAGTAGGTGCACATGGCGTGTTGAGGTAGCATACTATGTGCATGTACCCACACCACACTGTAGGTGCACATGTCATGTTGAGAGTAGCATGTGCATGTACCCACACCACACAGTTGGTGCACATGGCGCTGAGGTAGCATGTGCATGTACCCACACCACACAGTTGGTGCACATGGCGTGTTGAGGTAGCATGTGCATGTACCCACACCACACAGTTGGTGCACATGGCGTGTTGAGGTGTTGTGCATGTACCCACACCACACACAGTTGGTGCACATGTTGTGTTGAGGTGTTGTGCATGTACCCACACCACACTGTAGGTACACATGTCGTGTTGATGTAGCATGTGCATGTACCCACACCACATAGTAGGTGCACATGTCGTGTTGAGGTAGCATGTGCATGTCCCCACACCACATAGTAGGTGCACATGTCGTGTTGAGGTAGCATGTGCATGTCCCCACACCACACTGCAGGTGCACATGGCGTGTTGAGGTAGCATGTGCATGTCCCCACACCACACAGTAGGTGCACATGGCGTGTTGAGGTAGCATGTGCATGTCCCCACACCACACAGTAGTGCACATGGCGTGTTGAGGTAGCATGTGCATGTCCCCACACCACATAGTAGGTGCACATGGCGTGTCGAGGTAGCATGTGCATGTCCCCACACCACATAGTAGGTGCACATGGCGTGTCGAGGTAGCATGTGCATGTACCCACACCACATAGTAGGTGCACATGGCGTGTTGAGGTAGCATACTATGTGCATGTACCCACACCACACTGTAGGTGCACATGTCATGTTGAGGTAGCATGTGCATGTACCCACACCACACAGTTGGTGCACATGGCGCTGAGGTAGCATGTGCATGTACCCACACCACACAGTTGGTGCACATGGCGTGTTGAGGTAGCATGTGCATGTACCCACACCACACAGTTGGTGCACATGGCGTGTTGAGGTGTTGTGCATGTACCCACACCACACAGTTGGTGCACATGTTGTGTTGAGGTGTTGTGCATGTACCCACACCACACTGTAGGTACACATGTCGTGTTGATGTAGCATGTGCATGTCCCCACACCACATAGTAGGTGCACATGTCGTGTTGAGGTAGCATGTGCATGTCCCCACCACACATAGTAGGTGCACATGTCGTGTTGAGGTAGCATGTGCATGTAACCACACCACATAGTAGGTGCACATGCATGTTGAGGTAGCATGTGCATGTACCCACACCACACAGTTGGTGCACATGTCGTGTTGAGGTAGCATGTGCATGTCACCACATAGTAGGTGCACATGGCATGTTGAGGTAGCATGTGCATGTACCCACACCACACAGTAGGTACACATGGTGTGTTGAGGTAGCATGCGCATGTACCCACATCATACAGTAGGTGTACATGCTTCCATACTACAGAAAAAAGTGAAAAGATAGGTGATGTGTTTTTGCGACACACACACACACACACACACACACACACACCATGCACTCTACCACAGATCATATCTACTCACATAGAAAGTAGGACATTTACATGCTCTCTTGTCTCCCTCTCTCATACACATACATCTAACCACAAGCACACAATCCACTTCTGAAGTTGCTTCCTTCTCCTTCACTTGCATCACAAACATTGTTTCTCTTGCACATGCTTTGTCACCAGTGAAAGAAGATCTCAAGGTTAACAGTTCAATGATGTCTTTTCTTCCTCCCTGAAACAATACAGGAAAAAAAAACACTTTACCAAAGTTGTTTTAAAATATATGCTAAAACAAAGGAATGTCTGGTTTTACCAAAATGTTTAAAAATATATGCTTAAACAAAGGAATGCCTGGTGAAAAACAATCAAATGTCTATAACTAGTATAAAGACAGAGAACACACACACAAAAAAAAAGACTGAAATGAATGCCAACAGAAACAGGAATAAATTCATCAGAAGTGCAGAGATACCATGACATTGCATTCCATCAATCTAGACAGAACTTGCAGAACGGAGACAATGTTCAGAGAACTGCCAGTCCCTGGCCATGTTGAACTATAGCCCAGTGGACACAGTGTTCACAGAACTGCCTGTCACCTGGCCATCTTGAACTATAGCCCAGTGGACACAGTGTTCACAGAACTGCCCGTCACCTGGCCATCTTGAACTATAGCCCAGTGGACACAGTGTTCACAGAACTGCCCGTCACCTGGCCATGTTGAACTATAGCCCAGTGGACACAGTGTTCACAGAACTGCCCGTCACCTGGCCATGTTGAACTATAGCCCAGTGGACACAGTGTTCACAGAACTGCCTGTCACCTGGCCATGTTAAACTATAGCCCAGTGGACACAGTGTTCACAGAACTGTCTGTCATCTGGCCATGTTGAACTATAGCCCAGTGGGCAGAAGGGACACAGTGTTTCACAGAACTGTCTGTCACCTAGCCATCTTGAACTATAGCCCAGTGGACACAGTGTTCACAGAACTGCCTGTCACCTGGCCATGTTAAACTATAGCCCGGTGGACAGAAAGGACACAGTGTTCACAGAACTGTCTGTCACCTGGCCGTGCTCAACTATAGCCCAATGGACACAGTGTTCACAGAACTGTCTGTCATCTGGCCATGTTGAACTATAGCCCAGAGGACAGAAGGGACACAGTGTTCACAGTTCTGTCACCTAGCCATGTTGAACAATAGCCCAGTGGACACAGTGTTCACAGAACGGTCTGTCACCTAGCCATGTTGAACTATAGCCCAGTGGACACAGACAGTGTTCACAGACCTGCCTGTTACCTAGCCATGTTGAACTATAGCCCAGTGGACACAGTGTTTACGGAACTGCCTGTCACCTGGCCATGTTGAACTATAGCCCAGTGGACACAGTGTTCACAGACCTGCCTGTTACCTAGCCATGTTGAACTATAGCCCAGTGGACACAGTGTTCACAACTGCCCGTCAACTGCCCATGTTGAACTATAGCCCAGTGGACACAGTGTTCACAGAAAATGCCGGTCACCTGGCCATGTTGAACTATAGCCCAGTGGGCAGAAGGGACACAGTGTTCACAGAACTGTCTGTCACCTGGCCATGTTGAACTATAGCCCGGCGGACACAGTGTTCACAGAAATGTCACCTGGCCATGTTGAACTATAGCCCAGTGGACACTGTGTTCACAGAACTGCTGTGTCACCTGGCCATGTTGAACTATAGCCCAGTGGGCAGAAGGGACACAGTGTTCACAGAACTGTCTGTCACCTGGCATGTTGAACTATAGCCCAGTGGACGGAAGGGACACAGTGTTCACAGAACTGTCTGTCACCTGGCCATGTTGAACTATAGCCCAGTGGGCAGAAGGGACACAGTGGTCAGAGAACTGCCTGTCACCTGGCCATGTTGAACTATAGCCCAGTGGACAGAAGGGACACAGTGTTCACAGAACTGCCTGTCACCTAACCATGTTGAACTATAGCTCAGCGGACACAGTGTTCACAGAAATGTCACCTGGCCATGTTGAAACTACAGTCCAGTGGGCAAAGGAGGGGCCTATGAGGGGGAGAGGGTGTATACTGGTCACATGAAGTTAAGGGCAGAAAGGGTGTGTACTAGTCACATGAAGTTAAGGGCAGAGAGGGTGTATACTAGTCACATCAAGTTAAGGAAGAGAGGGTGTATACTAGTCATAACAAGTTAAGGGCAGAGAGGGTGTATACTAGTCACAACAAGTTAAGGGCCATCTCACAACAGCACCACCAAAGACAGTAAAGGCGCCAACAAGGCAATTTAAAATTTGAAATTGTTAATTTCATCATTAACCAACAATTTCATAGAGGTTGCGATCAAATTCATTCAAAATAAAGAACAGTACAAGTTCAAATCACTACACCCCTCTTTTCAAAAGTCAGGAATCGGGTAAGCACATTTCAACAAAGTCAGTATCGGGTGTGATCACATTAGCTGCCAGACATTCAAGGCAGCAACGACGCATGGAATGCACAAGATTCCTGAGTGTGTTCTGGAGGATGTTCTGCCATTCCTGTTGCAGAAATTGTGCCAGCTGGTTGATATCCGCAGGAGGGGGGGATTGTTGGCCACCCTTTGTCCCAGAACGTCCTGCAAGTGAACAAGCAGGCCAGTCCATCCTTGGGATCCCTTGCTGATGCATGGAGTCAGTGACGACTTGTGCACGATGAGGAGGAGCATTATTGTCCTGCAAGTTGCCCTTGGTCCCATGGCTTGAAGAGCTGGCTGGATGATAGGCTGAACAATCTCATTTCTGTAGCGCAGTCCGGTCATAGAACCCTGGATGACGTACAAAGGTGTTCTGCCATTGACATGGAAGCCACCCCACACATCACTCAGCCTCCTCCATAGCAGACGAACAGCGCAGTCTACAAACTGATCTCCTGGCCTGCGCCAGACTCGTCTTATGCCATTACTGAAGGCAACAGTGAAGTGGGACTTGGTGGTGAACAAGACTCAGGACCATTGCTGCCTGGTCCAGTGCTGATGTTGCTGACACCAGGCCACATGGGCCTGACGATGTGCCGGTGTCAAGGGGATCCTGACGGCTGCACGTCTTGAGCGGAGGCCAAACTCATGCAACCGGTTGCGCGGATGGTGCTGGTGCTGATGCTGCTGTTGGCAACGTTCCTGCACCTCTGGATTACAGAGTGGCTCACTCCCAGTCATCTTCAAGCTTCTTGTGATGACAGGCCTTCGTTCAGCCGTGCCAGGGCACGTCCGCGGTCCAGGGTGCAAAGTTTTGTTTCTGGAGGCATGCTTGTAGAGGTTCAGATTTTCATGACTTTTATACCCATCCCTGGCTAGCTAATGCTGACAAGTGTTAACACTAACCTGAACGTTCATGTGCGTCATGCAGTTTTTGTCCTCTGATCCTGCTTTTGCAGCTAAAGCAGCCGAAAGTTGACACAAAAATTCACAAATATCACTGACGTTCACAAGGCTTTCACTCAATGCATAAAGTGACTGTGACTGAAAACATGATGCACATGCTTTCATAGGTGGATAGGCAACATGTGTAACCTGGTCTACTGGTCCATTTGTCATAACATTGTTTTTTACATGTATCTTTCTTGCTGTGGTCAAAATCGGCCTGTGGCCCTTAACTTGTGACTAGGATATGTCAAATGAATGTACAAATACACCATCAGAAATGCCATCCAAAACTCCTTAAGTTGTCACCACTCTGATAAAGACAACTGCCATGTCTGTTTCGAATGTCACCTTGTGGAGCAGTAATAACTAAGGATGTTGTTGGAACTTGTTTGGTTGCCATTAGTAACTTGTTTGGTTGCCATTAGTAACTTGTTTGCTATTAGTAACTTGTTTGGTTGCCATTAGTAACTTGTTTGCTATTAGTAACTTGTGCGCGGTTACTATTAGTAACTTGTTTGGCTGCTATTAGTAACCTGTTTGGTTGCTATGAGTGACAGTTCTGGAGGTCAGGTTTACGGTGAGACAGAAAGAGTGAAAAAGTTGGAGTTGACGCTGTATGCCGGTGTAAGAGGCTCCAACTGGGTACAGTGCAAACACACACACACAAACACACACACACACACACACACACACACACACACATATACTGACAAGAGATAAACACACACTGACAACAAGAGATATAACACACACACACACACACACACACACAGACAAAAGAGACATACACACTGACAAGACGCACACACACACACACACACACACACATACACACTGACATGAGATACACACACACACTGATGAGACATACACACACACACAAACACACTGACAAAGACACACACACACACATTGACAAGAGATTCACACACACACACACACTGACAACACACACACACACACACACACACACACACACACACACACACACACAGGCACAAACACACACATACTGACAAGAGATAAACACACACTGACGACAAGAGATAAAGCACATACACACACACAAACTGACAAAAGAGACATGACATACACACCGACAAGAGACACACACACACACATACCCACTGATATGAGATACACACACACACACTGACAAGACATACACACACACACACTGACTAAGACACACACACACATTGGCAAGAGATTCACACACACACACACACACACACTGACAACACACACACACACACACACACACTGACTAAGACACACACACACACTGGCAAGAGATTCACACACACACACACTGACAACACACACACACACACACACACACACACACACACACACACACTGACAACAGATGCACACATAACAAAGTCCTTCACCTTTCCCTTTCTTCGGTTTGCCCTTGCCTCTGAAGCCCTGCAACAAAGCCAACAAATTATGTCATGATCCTTTGACCTCTAAAGCGATCCTATCAGACTAGACCTGCCGACTACCAGCAGACACCACCTGCCATCCACCTGAGCAGGTGACATCCTCCTACCTCACTGGGCCCGCCAGCCACCTACAGTCACATTATCTCCCATCCACCTGAGCAGGTGACATTTTCCTACCTCACTGGGCCTGCCTGATCCATCACTGTATCCCCTGCACTATCCTACTGATCCATCACTGTATCCCTGCACTATCCTACTGATCCATCACTGTATCCCTGCACTATCCTTCTGATCCATCACTGTAACCCTGCACTATCCTACTGATCCATCACTGTATCCCTGCACTATCCACTGATCCATCACTGTATCCCTGCACTATCCTACTGATCCATCACTGTATCCCTGCACTATCCCACTGATCCATCACTTTATCCCTGCACCTTCCTACTGATCCATCACTGTATGCCTGCACTATCCTACTAATCCATCACTGTATCCCAGCACTATCCTACTGATCCATCACTGTATCCCTGCACTATCCTATTAATCCACCCCATCACTTTATCCCTGCACTATCCTAATATTCCACCCCATCACTTTATCCATCACTTTATCCCTGCACTATCCTAATAATCCATCCCATCACTTTATCCCTGCACCATCCTAATGATCCATCCCATCACTTTATCCCTGCACCATCCTAATAATCCAACCCATCACTTTATCCCTGCACTACCCTACTACTAATCCAACCCATCAATTTATCCTGCACCATCCTACTGATCCATCACTGTATCCCTGCAATATCCTACTGATCCATCACTTTATCCATGCACTATCCTACTAATCCAACCCATCACTTTATCTCTATACTATCCTATTAATCCAACCCATCACTTTATCCCTGCACTATCCTAATCCATCACTTTATCCCTGCACTATCCTATTAATGCAACCCATCACTTTATCCCTGCACTATCCTATTAATCCAACCCATCACTTTATCCATGCACTATCCTACTAATCCAACCCATCACTATCCCTGCACTATCCTATTAATCCAACCCATCACTTTATCCCTGCACCATCCTACTGTTCCATCACTTTATCCCTGCACTATCCTACTGATCCATCACTTTATCCCCGCACTACCCTACTGATCCATCACTTAATCCCTGCACTATCCTATTAATCCAACCCATCACTTTATCCCTGCACTATCCTATTAATCCAACCCATCACTTTATCCCTGCACCATCCTACTGTTCCATCACTTTATTCCTGCACTATCCTATTAACTCAATCAAGTCACAGCCAAAATTGACCAGTTTGTCCCTCAGATCACATGGTTTTTGGCAATTAAAAAAAAAAAATCATAAAAAATCAACCACTTCACCTAGGAGCATGAAATGTACACCGCTAGATAGAAAAAACAATATATTTATCAAAACCCTTTACCATCAGTGAGGAATCCACACAGTTCACATGATGTAAGTAATCCAAAATGATACACATTTGCACAAAAACAAAAACTTTTTTGTGCACACTGTAATCCACTTCTTCATGTTCTCTATCCTCCCACACAAGTCCAGTTATACTTCTGAGCACTTGGTATGAACTACAGAGAATAGTATATATATATGACAACTGCATAAAACCCAAGAATTTGACCACAAAATGCTTGATCCACTCAAAATCGTGCACTAGTGTTCAAAATCATGTGATCACGGGAAACTGACAGTAGGACAATTTTTAAATGCATATCAAAGTACTACAGAATACATGAATAACGGTCTAATGGAAGCAACTGCAAAAAAAAAGGCCCTAAGCTGTCCCTGAAACGAGACTTATTGCCCTTTAATAAAAGGCAGTATGATATAAAGATCATCAAACTCTGTCGGAAGTATGCATCCGACATGCTTTCAAGCGATGTGAACAGTGTCGGAAAACCCGTTCCAACAAGACTCGATTGAGTTAATCCAACCCATAACTTTATCCCTGTACTATCCTATTAATCCAACCCGTCACTTTATCCTTGCACTATCCTACTAATCTAACCCATCACTTTATCCCTATGCTATCCTACTAATCCAACCCTCACTTTATCCCTCCACTATCCTATTAATCCAACCATTACTTTATCCCTGCACTATCCTACAAATCCATCACTTTATCCCTGCATTATCCTAATAATCCAACCCATCACTTTATCCCTGCACTGTCCTGCTAATCCAACCCATCACTTTATCCCTGCACTATCCTATTAATCCAACCCATCACTTTATCCCTGCACTATCCTGCTAATCTAATCCATCACTTTATCCCTGCACTTTCCTGCTTATCCAATCCATCACTTTATCCCTGCACTATCCTATTAATCCATCACTTTATCCCTGCACTATCCTTTTAATCCAACCCATCACTTTATCCCTGCACTATCCTATTAATCCAACCCATCACTTTATCCCTGCACTATCCTACTAATCCAACCCATCACTTTATCCCTGCACTATCCTATCAATCCAATCCATCACTTTATCCCTGCACTATCCTGCTAATCCAATCTATCACTTTATCCCTGCACTATCCTATCAATCCAATCCATCACTTTATCCCTGCACTATCCTGCTAATCCAATCCATCACTTTATCCCTGCACTATCCTATCAATCCAACCCATCCATGTATCCCCTTCACTATCCTATTAATCCAACCCATCACTTTATCCCTGCCCCATCCAAGTAATCCAACTCATCACTTTATCCCTGCACTATCCTATTAATCCAACCCATCACTTTATCCCTGCACTATCCTATTAATCCAACCCATCACTTTATCCCTGCACTACCCTGCTAATCCAACCCATCACTTTATCCCTGCACTATCCTATTAATCCAACCCATCACTTTATCCCTGCACTATCCTATTAATGCAACCCATCACTTTATCCCTGCACTATCCTGCTATTCCAACCCATCACTTTATCCCTGCACTATCCTATAAATCCAACCCATCACTTTATCCCTGCACTATCCTGCTAATCTAATCCATCACTTTATCCCTGCACTTTCCTGCTTATCCAATCCATCGCTTTATCCCTGCACTATCCTATTAATGCAACCCATCACTTTATCCCTGCACTATCCTACTAATCCAACCCATCACTTTATCCCTGCACTATCCTATCAATCCAATCCATCACTTTATCCCTGCACTATCCTGCTAATCCTATCCATCACTTTATCCCTGCACTATCCTATCAATCCAACCCATCCATGTATCCCTTCACTATCCTATTAATCCAACCCATCACTTTATCCCTGCCCCATCCAATTAATCCAACTCATCATCACTTTATCCCTGCACTATCCTATTAATCCAACCCATCACTTTATCCCTGCACTATCCTATTAATCCAACCCATCACTTTATCCCTGCATTACCCTGCTAATCCAACCCATCACTTTATCCCTGCACTATCCTATTAATCCAACCATCACTTTATCCCTGCACTATCCTATTAATGCAACCCATCACTTTATCCCTGCACTATCCTATTAATCCAACCCATCACTTTATCCCTGCACTATCCTGCTAATCCAGCCCATCACTTTATCCCTGCACTATCCTATTAATCCAACCCATCACTTTATCCCTGCACTATCCTATTAATCCAACCCATCACTTTATCCCTGCATTATCCTGCTAATCCAACCCATCACTTTATCCCTGCACTACCCTACTAATCCAACCCATCACTTTATCCCTGCACTACCCTACTAATCCAACCCATCACTTTATCCCTGCACTATCCTATTAATCCAACCCATAGTAAAGGAAAGCACTGGTTCCCTGTCAAAGGTCTTCATTTCTATTGCTAGCAACTCTTTACAAGAAAGCACTCCTTAAGTAAAGGCATTTCTGGTTCCCCACAGAACAGACTCCTCGGTTAATAAAAAAAAAACAAAAAAGGTGTTCTCTTCATGACCTTTATCTCTGCCAGAAACCTTTCTCTCATTTACCGGATGTAACCTAGATGCCCACCCACTACACTACAGGAACGTGACAAACATGCCAAGCATCGACCCAGCTCAAGCAACAGTCGCAAAAGGAGCTGTGCCATTACCGGGCATCATTTGGATGCTGGCCAAAGATGATGGAGAAAGGGAAGACAAGAAAGTCATTGTCATTGAAAAGAAAAATTCAACTTATTGATGAAGTACAACAGTTTCCAGCAAAGAAAACAAAATCTACCATAGCAGAAGAGTTTCAAGTTTGTCCATCCATGGTAACTGCTGTGTTGAAGAACAAAGAGAGGTAAATCTACCATAGCAGAAAGCATTACAGGTTCATCCATCCATGGTAACTGCTGTGTTGAAGAACAAAGAGAGGTAAATTGTACCATAGCAGAAGAGTTTCAACTTTGCCCATCCATGGTAACTGCTGTGTTGAAGAACAAAGAGAGGTAAATCGTACCATAGCAGAAGAGTTTCAACTTTGCCCATCCATGGTAACTGCTGTGTTGAAGAACAAAGAGAGGTAAATCGTACCACAGCAGAAGAGTTTCAACCTTGCCCATCCATGGTAACTGCTGTGTTGAAGAACAAAGAGAGGTAAATCGTACCACAGCAGAAGAGTTTCAACTTTGCCCATCCATGGTAACTGCTGTGTTGAAGAACAAAGAGTGATACAGGGCTGAATTCCAGAGTGGCACTGTAGACCCACTGACACGACGTCAACCACTTTCATCAATGCAAGATGCTCTCTCTCTCTCTCTCTCTCTCATACAGAAAGCCCATCAATTACTACAAATTAATGTGAATGAGAGTCTTGATATATTTGTCAGTGCTTTGTGCTGAGCTGCAGCTTGTATGGTTCTAGTTATTTGTTGAGTAGTAGAACATACAATGACTAGTTTAATAATGAGAGTGAACAAAAGAAACAGGAAGCTAACCTTTACCAGCTGTGTCCACCAATAGTGGTGGATGGGATTTCCTTCCTTTGCAGCCGCATCAGCCAAGGCTGGCGGACAGGCTGACAGTACGTTCTGCTGTGTCCGCCACTATGTGCAGACGGGAACACAAAAAAAATTCCTACACTTTCCTTGAAATGGTCTATGGGAAATAACCTCTATAATTAGTCTTGCCGATGTCCTAGCAAGTTGTGGACCCTAGTTTTAGTGCTCTATCGTGAACTTGGCTGACCTCAGCAGCTTTGAACAAAGGAACTGGCACTGGGCTTTCCTGCTAAGCATGGCTGGAATTTCCTGTGCGAGAAAGGGAAAGGGGTGGTACGAATTTCTAGCTCAATGAAGCGCTTGAAATTATATTACAAAGTGGATTTGATGGTGAGGGGAGTGATAGAGAGATGGAAAAACTATGAAAGAGAAAAGGAAAGTGAATTATCTGAAGATGCAGCCGAAAATAATGATTCTGATGACAAATCATCCACATCAACTGCAGCAGACACCGCCGCATCACACATCGTAGCCTATGAAGCCGATTCATCATTCAGACATGCTTTTCAACGCACAATTGTGTCTACATATTGAAAGTAAATGATTTGAAATTACTATGTCCGATTAGTTGAGTGTTTGTTCTTTCTTATGACACCTAACACAACACTGTCAGTTGCTGTCTAGCTATCATTAAAAAAAAAAATTAAAAAGTGGCAAAATATGCATGTCGACAGGGACTGAGCACCATGCATGAACGTGCAGGAGCAGGGAATCATGCTGTGTGCGCTGCCCCCGGCCAGCTAGTGTTAAAAGGTTATCAAAAAGATTTCAATGCAAAAACAGCCAAGGATAAAAGTATGAAAAGAGAAGAATACTCTGTATCACGTAAAGAGTATGTTACACTACGGAAAATAAAGGAACTTGAGTTTAAAGAAAGTAGGTTACAGAAACTAAAAAATTCAGTCAATGATTCTAAAATGTTCTGGTCAGTGATAAGATGTGCAAATAAAAAGAGTTTTGTGTGTATAACAAAATCTCAGTGGCATGACCATTTTGGGGAGGCGGTTTCATAGTTTTGACATCAAATTAAGCAAGAAGAAGCCGGTGTGGTAGAAAAGAATGAAACTGAGCCATCATTTAATCATCCTATATCCTGTGAAGAAATTGTTTCTGGTATCAAACATTTAAAATTAGGAAAGAGTGCAGGACCAAATAAACTCATAGCAAAATGTTGAAGAATGCAAACACAACTGTAACTGATTTCCTTGTTCATTTATTCGCCCAATTTTTTGATGATGGTATCTTTCCATCAGAGTGACCTAAATCTACTATTATACCAATTCATAAAAAAGGAGATGTGAACAATCCCACCAACTATCATGGAGTAGCACTTACCAGCATTTTTAAGTAAAATCTTACACACTAAATACAAGATTAACTGAATGGGCTGAAACTGAAGAAAAAATAGTGGAAGAATAAGCAGGTTATACAACCAGTTAAAGCACCATAGACCATATATTTACACTGTATTCTTCGATTCAAAAACATCCACTCTGAAGGACGAAGCTCTACATTGCATTTGTAGATTTCAAGAAGGCCTCTGACTCAGTAAATCAGAATGCTCTGTGGAATGTACTCTGTAAAAGTGGTGTTAATAGTAAACTGTACATGGCTATTAGAGGTGTCTACAACTCGGTGCTTGCATGTGTGCTTGTGAAGAGTGAGTATTCGCATTATTTTGATTGTCCAAATGGAGTAAAACAAGGATGCTTGTTGAGTCCACAGTTATTTTCTCTTTTTATAAATGAACTGGCCATGAAATTGTTCCGCAAAGGAAGACATGGTATCCAGGTGATACCTGGAGCAGTTTAACTAGTTTTACTACTGTATGCTGATGATGCTGTTCTTCTGTCCGGAACAGTTGTAGGTTTGCAAAATCAACTAAATGTATTGAAAGAAGAAGCGGATCGCTTATGTTTATCAGTTAACTTGGATTGACGAATATAGTGGTCTTTAGAATGGGTGGCCACCCTATCATTGCATGAAAAATGGTCTTATGGAAATGCTGGTGTTCAAGTTGTTAATTCATATAATTATCTAGGAATGACATTTTCAACAAATTAACTTTCTGTTACGCATGGGAAGAATCTCTCATAAAAAGGGAAAAAAAGGTACTACTGAAATCTGAAATCCCTGAGAAAACTGAATTGTGCAGACTGTGGTACATTTTGGAAAATGTTTGATGCACAGATAAAACCTCTTCTTACATATGCAACTGAAGTTTGGGCTTACATGAAAATCCGCAGATGGAAAAAGTGCATAGGTATGCTGTGAAGCATTTCCTTCAAGTAACATTCATTCATCCAACGCTGTTCTATATGGAGAGATGGGCAGATACCCTTTGTATGTAAGTACATTCATGAAATGTATCAAGTACAGGTTGAAGATCTCGAGGCTACCCACGACCCGTTTGAACAGGCAAGCCTATGATATGATGCTTTTAGAAATGGGAAAAGGTAAAGAAATCTGGGCTCATAAAGTGAAGAAATCCCTTTCAGAACAGGGTTTTGGAAAAGTGTGGATGACCTAGGAAGTAGGAAATGAGCAACAGTTCACTGCGGAATTTAAAGACAGGCTTATTTGTTCTTTTAAGCAGAATTGGTACACAGATATGGAAAGTAAAGAAAAATATCGCTGGTTTTCTCATTTAGAAATGTGTTTCATTCTGAGAAAGTTTCTCAATGTCATAACGGATAAATGGCACAGAGTAAATTACCCAAGATTCAGATTGAGAACTTTAGGTTTTAATGCGAACAAAAGATCATTTGAATGTGAAAAATCCACAGAATCTCCTTGTGCTGCATGTAGACACATTCTTGACGATGAAGAACACTTTCTGTTTTACTGTACTGCTTATAATGAAATGTGGACAAATGTTTCATTTTTCCAGTTGTTAGATGTAGCGAAAAGACAAAATGTCGCTGTCGTGTTATCATCAGATGATGAACTTGTAATTAAATCAGTTGTGAAATTCATCACAGACGCTGAAAATTAGACAGATGAAGGACAGTGAAATTCAAGATAATGCATTAAAAGAGATATATGAATTAATAATATCATTCATCACATGTGGAAAAGATCAGTAAGATACAATGCCATCATTTGATAGAGTGGATGGTCGAGTCAGTTTTACGATTTTTTTTTTTTTTTTAAACCTTACTGCATTACTCCTATGCGTGAGGACATAAGGAAATGTACGATTTTATTTGTTTTTGTTAACCTTTTATTTGATACACACGGAATGAATGTGTACTATTTGTCTGCAGGAAAGGAATAGGGAAAGGTTTTGTTCTGTTACCCCCTCCCCCCTTGTCAAAAGACCTCTTTGGTAATGACAATAAAATATCAAAGTGTCAAGTGTGTGTGTGTGTCTCTCGCTCTCTTGTGTACAATTACACAATTCTTCTCTCTCTCTCCTTCTGCATGATGATAAGGAAGGAAAAGAAGGAATGAAGGCAAGAAAGGAGTTGAGAAAGAGGATGAAAGAGTACGGAGGGGAGATGGCGTAGGAGAGAGAGAATGATATGGTGGTCAGGGAAGATGTAGAAGAGGAGAGAAACAATGAGGGGTAGTGGGAGGGAGTGGGGATGAGGACCTTTGAAAGGGATGAAATTTTCCGCATGATATGAGCTGAATTAAATAGCAGAAACTTGGAAGACATGCTGACCATTGTAAATTGTTACCAAACAACACTGATAAAGCAGGTTGCATCCCTTCAAAGTTCACTACAAAGATTCAGCAAATTCGCTGCCCACTGATGCACTACGCATCACACCCATGCGGACGTATGGTGACGGCAACTGCCTTCCCCGTTTTGCATTAATGGTGATTTACAGCCATCAAGAATGTCACAATGAAATGCGAACATATACCATTTTATAAATAGCCGCAGAAATGGCTGAGTATTTTGACAACACAAATTTGAAAGGAGAGTCTGAGTGGGGTGAAGATCTGCCAAAAGTTTATGCCATGCGCTCCGAGCATTATCATGGTCAAAACACTTTCAGACCAGACTGTCAGACCTGCACTTGAAGCAGAAGTGTGCAGTGCACAAAGCCAGGGTCCTACATGGGAATTTGGCAATTGCACGCTCTAAGTAATATCCTGAACTGCAATGTCTATTTATCCTCAGCATACGGGTGCCAGTCAGAAAGCACCTCCACCAATGGATCACGCGTTTCCTAAAGCCGTCTTCTTTACAGTGGCCTCAGATGGCATCATGTGGACTTCCACTCATGGCAGGGAACAGGGACCAAAGATTGGCAGGTGAACCACTTTGTTGTGTTCCTCTCACACATGGCATCATTTTTTTTTTTTTACTTTGTGTGTGTGTGTGTGTGTGTGTGTGCGTGTGCCTGCATGCTTGCATGTGTGCACACACGACCGTGTGTGTGTGTGTGTGTGTGTGTGTGTGTGCGTGTGCCTGCATGCTTGCATGTGTGCACACACGACCGTGTGTGTGTGTGTGTGTGTGTGTGTGTGTGTGTGTGTGTGTATGTGTGTGTGTGTGTGTGTGTTAGTATTGTGTTGTGCCGAGTTGTTATGATCAAGGTTGTGGTGTTGTTAACTTCGTTTCTATAGTGTCCAAAGACAGGGCAGATATCTGTTACATAAAAAAAATACCCAAATACAGGGTAGATATTAGGCATCCATGCTGGAGTTCAAGTTACTCTGTGAGCCTGTATGCTGTATTTTCAATTATTTTCATTGGGCGCAACCTATAGTACATATTTGCCTATTAGACAGTTTCTTTGTTTGTATCTTACGGTTTTGTTTTTATCAAACATATTTTTTCATTTGAATTCCGGACGTGTTTTCATTTTCATAATCACTCAAACATGATTTTGAAACCGATGTATTGCTTTTTGTTTTTTTTTGTTGTTGTTTTTTTTTTTTGCTGCCTATTTTAGTTTGATAAACTTAGCTTCAACTTTGAAAAAAATCATCCTCGAATAAGAAAAAAAAATCATCAAAAAACTTTATTTTTAACCGAGGATATTGGTTTTAAGAAAAACGTGTTATAGCAAAGGAAAAGCTTTGTTCCCTTTGACTTAACTATCAGTGGTGTGTGCTGTACCTCATGCTCTTTATACCTCACACTCTCTATACCTCAAGCTCTTTATACCACAATATCAGAACCAGCAGCAAGGTGACAGTGGACATTTCAGAGAGAAGAAGAATGGGGGCAGAGAAACTCACAACAACCAGGAATGAGGACAGTGGTTGCAACACAAAGCAAATAACAGATAACCACAATCTGGCTGGCAGCATAAAAAAAATGCTCTATGAAAACAATCCAAAGAATCCAAGAGCGGCCACAGCGAGCAGCAATAAAGGACAGCAGGGACAGTCTACAAACACAAATAAGGAAAAGCTGCAGTTTAGGTGCCCCCTCCTCAAAACTCCAACAGATAATTCCTCTTTCAAAGACAGATTCTTTTGGTGTAAAGTAGCGCGACCCAAATATGCCAACTTGAGTTGTTACTGGGTATTTACAGAACCTCAAAGATGTCTACTTATCAAACTTATTGAGGAAGAAAACCTGAAATTGCTTTAAAAGGAAACATGACAGAAAGAGAACAAGTCTGACAGCAAGTGAGTGCTGAAAACTAGGGTCCTGAACTCAGATTTGCACCCTGAGGGCGTCTTTTTTTTATTCCTCTGTTTTTCGTTATCCATGATTGAACAATTAAAAAAAAATGAAACCTAATTTAATTTCCACCCTTTAAGAATGCACAGGTTTTTTTTTCTTTTTTCTTTATCTCTTTTTTTTTAATGGGGTTTCAAACTAAACAACTGACAGATATCATGGAGGAGGTCAGTCCATTAAAAGAAATCTTTTTCTGTAAAGTCATGTGATCTTTAGGATGACTATGAAATGTCCTTCATCTACAGGTTTTTTTCTTTTTTTTCCCCTGGCAAATTGAAAGCTCCCAGTTTGGGAAAATGCCAGTATTTTCCAAGCATCAGTCAAACTCATAGTGGCTGGTTTTTTGTTCGTTTGTTTGTTTGTTTGTTTGTTTTTTTACCAGTTGTCAAGCCCTGAAAAAGGTCACTTCAATTTCAGATGACTTTTTTCTCTATGGCTCTGGAGTAAGCCTGTACATGTTTACAACCCATTCAGACATCTTGTACAAAACAGCATGCACACACAAAAAAAGGTACCTTTGAAGTCCTTCTTTTCTTGGTGGGTGGTCCCACCTGCACACAAATCAGACAGAACAAGCCAGCGTCACAGCCCTAGCCAGATCTGACATGAAACACACCACTGGTGTGTAGGAGGAATCTGAACATCAGTATTGTGTACATTCACATGGAAAAGTTGATTTAATTCAGCTCTGGTCCCAAACAAAGCCATCCGTTTTGTGTTTTATTTTATGCTATGGTTCAGTTCCTGAAGAACTATTTTTCAAGAATAAAAAAATACCGCTACAGATATGCATGCATTCATCATAGAAAAAGAACACTCTATCCAGAGGTCACAGGCAAATTGCAAGAACTGAGATGGTCTGACAGGAGCCAACCACGTCAACTGACCACACTGACCACAACTTGCAGTTGCAGGCTGCATATGACTTTCTCACACTTCATACCAGTTTGCCCCGCATTGTAAAGTACATTACGCATGACTAAATACTAACAACAATGCTCTTCATGCATATAGTGCATTGTCTTCAGTTGAGGGAGCGTACTATGCTTAGAACTTAACCCTTACACTGGTTATTTAACATCATACTATTAAGTAGTCATCTGGTGAATTAACAGAAGGAAAGTTTGAAAAAAATAGTTATGTTTGTATAATATGCATAACTTTTCAACGGTTAGTATTTGAACATGACATGTAGAATAAGAATTGTTTAGTAACTGAATAAAGAATATATAAAAAATAGAATGTGAAAATAACAGGTGAAAACAGGTGGCACATCTTGCTTGTCATTCTCAAGAGCTTGTTCACAAATAATCCAATGATGTTCCACAGTATCCAGAAATAAGTTACAGCCTTTTTTGAAGGAAAGTCAGAGTTGATTATACCCGTCTCCCATGCAAGTAATCCAGATAAGAATGAACAAGATACAGTTCAGTTTTCACATTGAAATCATGTGCTGATAACGCACACACACACACACACACAAAAAAAAAAAAAAATGGTAATTATCAACAAATGTAATAGTTAACCCACACTATCATTGTTTACATTTGAAAGGGTTAGGATCATCTGGAAGAGCTATTCTGAGTTTTTCTTCCCCATTGAACGGCATGTTGAAATCCTCCTCACCCTTAGGCACTCATCCAGTCAATGTCCGTGTCAAACTCAAAATCACGATGGTGCTTGATCTAAATCAAAACTAACACCCATCACACCCAGTTCATTCAAAATGTCCAAAATGTCCATAACTTCTCCTTCACCTGCTTTTTCCACAACAGCATTAGCAAAAAAACATCTTCGAACAAGTTCCTGATTCTGTCATGTTCTCCTTTGGGTGCCGCCATTGTTGTTTGCCAGACGAGTTGAGTGGCGCTATGCATTACAAGCTGCTACTATCAATAAACTAAGCTAAAGTGCTGAAAATCCATGTTCCAGGGCTCACTCAGTCATTCATGCAAACTAATTTGTCACTGAGCCATAGTTTCAAATCTGTATCTGTCGGTGAAACTAGGCCCACAAGGCTCACCCAACAGTCCGACTTATGTCGCGACAACCAGTGACAGCCATGATGTGATGGCGCAAGTTATGTCGTGACAAACCATCGTAAGGGTCAAGTTGTACAGGTGCACCATGGCGTACTGTCACCACTTGTACAGACTAACACACAGTCACAGATGCAGACAGAAAGGCAGACGACCCGACTTCCAAAGGGTGAACATGTCTAGAAACAGTTATCTGACTTTCATTATGTCTCCAGACACATGGAAATGACAATAAGCGGAACCAATTTTTTTTTTAAGTCATGCTTCAATAAATTTGTCCTGAAGGCTATCCAAGTGCCAATCCACATTTTTTGCAAAACCACACCTCCTCAAGCACCACTTCCTCTCGATAGTTGTAAGCAGTTAGGGCTTTGCTTAGATCAAGCACAGGTAAATGCACATGATAATATGAGGATAACAAACGCTGACTGAAGCATGATCACACTCATATATACGTGTACACACACGCACACGCAAAAACACAAACACACACACACACATACACAAGTTGTATAGGTGCACCACGGCGTACTGTCACCACTTGTATAGACTAACACACAGTCACAGATGCAGACAGAAGGGTTGTCTGCCTTTCTGTCTGCATCTGTGACTGTGTGTTTGTCTATACAAGTGGTGACAGTACGCCATGGTGCACCTATACAACTTCTCTCCTTATTATTTCGGTTGAAAATAAATGCATTCAGAACAAAATATGTCAAGAATATTCTATGTGCTTGTGGCGCCCTTGATAATTGTACAACAATACATGTTCTATACTTTTGCCCCTACTTTGATTCCGATTTGTCAGAATTTAGAAAGGATGCTTCAAAGTGCATATCCCAGATATCACGTCTCTTTTAAATTTTGTACGAATTCTTACGTTAAGCCCAGTTGGCTCAATCCTGTAACTGCTGTTTCATGATCTTATTTTGTACAGTTGTTTGTTTTTACTTTTGATGTCGTTTTTTTTTTTTTTTTTTTTTTTTTTTTTTTTTTTTTTTTTTTTTTAATTCTTACTTAGAGTTTCTCCTCATCACACACACACACACACACACACACACACACACACACACACACACACACACACACACACACACACACACTCACGCGCGCACTCACGCACGCGCACAGCACGACACACTCGAACACACACACAGGCACACACACGCGCGCACACACACACACACACACACACACACACACACACACACACACACACACACCCCTTGTCTAATATTACATTAAGTGAAAAGGCGTTAAATTGAAGAACAACAAGAAGTAAACACACACACACACACACACACACACACACACACACACACACACACACACGTCAGCACTTACCTCTGCCTCGTCCCCGTAGAAACTGTCAAACTTGACCAGACCCTCCAGACTGGACATGGTGGCCATCTGTCGACCCTTGGTCTGAAAAAACATGCATCATGACAACATACATCAGACACAATGAACTTTACACACTTCACATACAATGAATATTACATACATCAGACAATGATATTACACACATCACATACAATGAACATATTACATCAGACACAATGAAATACGGAAGACCAAGGCATAATTTACAGGTATTACTATCTATGCTATGCAGCTTTTGTAACACGTGTTTAGGGGCACTGAAGAAAGCCTCTTGTGCATAGCATAATCTTGATCAGATCAGTGATGTGACTAAATGTTTTAATACTATCTAGCCAAGAGCTGCGCGTATGGCACACTTCCCTGCTGCCGCACGCTGGCACATGGTGCTCAGTCCCTGCTGACGCACATATTTCGCCACTTTTTAATTCATTTTTACGGTAGCTAGACAACAACTGACAGTGTTGCATTAGGTGTCATAGGAAAGAACAAACACTCAACTAATCAAACATAGTAATTTCGAATCATTTACTTTCAATGTGTAGACACAACTGTGCTTTGAAAAATGCGTCTGACAAGTAAAAAAAAATTCTTTTGTTTACATTCTATTTTGTTCTTTTACAACACCAAATCAGGAGATGAAGGGATGGCTGCATCTTCAAACAATTCACTTTCCTCTTCTCTTTCATAGTTTTCTATCTCTCTATCACTCCCCTCATCACTAGATCCACTTTGTAATATGATTTCAAGGGCTTCATTGAGTGAGAAATCGCTACCACCCCTTCGTCTGACCGACATTTGTTCGTGCGTGCTTAGCGGCAAAGCCTGGTGCCATCATTTCCTTTGTTTCAAGCTGCTGGGGTCAGCCAAGTTCACAATAGAGCACTGAAAGTAAGGTCTACAACTCGCTACGACATCCCCAAGACTAGTTACAGAGCTTATTTCCCTTGGATCATTTTATGGAAAGTGTAGGAATTTTTTATGTTCCAGTGTCATCCAGCCTTGGGTGAAACCGCTCAAGAGAAAGAAATCCCATCGCCCACAATTGGGTGACAACGGCTGTAAAGGTTCAAGTGTTTATATCCTGACACCAGCTCTGTTTACTGATAACTTTCAAAAAGTTTAATGTTTTTCTAGCTTTGTTCAAAAGGTACTGAATATGAAAGTTCCATGTTAATTCAGATGTTAAATATACTCCTAAATATTTAACGAAAGGTTTGTAGTCAAGTGTGACTGCATCCATTTTAAAAGAGGGCAAATCGCTCATATTGGCGCCACTGTTAAGTAACACCATATATGTTTCTCACACGAAAACATTAGACCATTCTCAAACATGTATATACCAAGACTGTCTAACCCTCTTCAGTATGCACTTATCTGAGCTTAGTTATGCCAAAAACCCATCGGCAAGGTAAGTAACTCTGTAATTTGAACACGGTTACCCAATTAAAAAAATAATTTTTAAAAGAGAGGAAACGAAATAATGAAATGAAAATAATTTTTAAAATTCCTCTAGTATATATGTTGCTACATCATAAGTTTGAAGAATGTCACATGAGCCATTTACTCAGGAAAAGAAAAAAATCTTCTTCTTCAGAACTTTCTTCCGAATCGTTGTCATCATACCTGGAACCTCATCCCAGTCGAAATCTAGGTCACTCTAAACTTCATTACCCAGCACTTTCTCTAAGTCTTATGCCATAAATCCTACAAAACACAGTATCTCCATCACTAAATCTCATTATAGAACAGCAGAAATCAAGGTTAGCCATGGTGAAAAAACAGCATTTCGACCTCAAAACTTAAAAAATTCGTAACTCGAGAACCACAGCACACATCGGCTAGCGGATTTTTGCAAACGGAAGTAAATGGCTACAGGAAGAAGGAAGTCATGTAGACTTCCTTTTCTACGAGAAACATGGCGGCGCCCATTTTTGCTACGTGTTTTACCGGGCGCTGGCAGACGCTCAGCCTTTTGGCTGTGTGATTTCCGGTCGGGCGCTAGCGAGCGCACGCTTGTCAAGAGAGCTAATTCATTTTGGTAAAGTTTTTTGTAGTAATTAAGTGTTCTTTTAGGAGTATTTTTCCTTACTGAAGTATTCATCCATATGCACAGATCGTCAACAAACTGCTCAGCTATATTTTTGCTTCAACTTACCGAACTTAAAAGGAAATTATATTTTTACCATTAGACGAACATAAAAAGCTAACACTTGCCATATATGTAATAAAGTGTTCAACGCTCATAGGTGTGAACAAAAATGAGATTGCTATAAAACCTGAATCTCATCCAAAAAGAGCTGACTATTCTGTCATACTCTACATTTGGTTCTTGAACAGAAAATCTTTTGAAAGAGTCAACAGTCAGTTCTGAGACATTAGCGAAGGTGGCCTCGATTTCTCCTTCAGCTTGGAAAAGAAACAGGGCACATTTTGACCTTGATCACACTGATGATGAGCAAAACTGACCAACCAATATTTTATCTTATTCTGTAAAGATGCATATACAAGAGAAATATCTGCAACATCTTAAAGTTTACACAGATGGTTCAGTATTGTCTAATAATCAGTCAGGTTCTGCTTTTGTTATACCATCACAAAAGGTTGAAAAGATATATTCCATCGGAGAAGGCAGATCAATATTTGTCGCTGAAATGTTAACTGTTATTATAGCAATGTGACATTTAATTCATAAGCCAGGAGCTGATCGTCTGGGGTCTCACTGCGGCTCCCAGCCTGCCACACCATGCCTGCGCATTCAACAGGATCTGTGTCCTGAAGATAGACTTTCACTACTCTGACAGGACAGTCAGCCTGCTCAACCTTCGTTCATCTGCACCTGGACCAGGACAATGATGGGGCCAGCGGAGGCAAGGTCATCATCAGAGGCTGCTCTGCAGGCTTTGCGGTTTGGGCGAGAAAGGTCAGGCAAGTGGACAAAGCGACTGAGCCATCATGGGGCCACTTCAACATGGCAGGGTCAAGGGTCAAAGCCCTTTGTCAGAAACCCCTGAAGCTGAAAGATTTCTATACCATTGATAAGTGAAATCTGGGCCTTTGGAACACACCTTACCTCCTTTTTACCAAGACACTGACATGGGAATCGAACCCATGGCCTCCCAGTCAGGAGTCTGCAACACTAACAACTTCACCAAACTCAAATTACAGCACAAAACATTAGATAACATACAGAGACAGAGCATCACACAGAAAGATTGCAAAAACTACAATTTAGTCGTGGGAGTCAAAGAGTTAATGTAATATACTCAACACTCAGAGCACTTCCCTATAAATATACTCAACACTCAGTGCTCTTCATATAAATCACATACTACAGACTGCACTGGTAGTTGCAGACTGATACAAACCAATTGGATCTCAGTGTCAGGAAAAGAATTCAACTCACCTTCTCTTTCTGGAGACTGAGGTACGTACAAAATATTTCTCTTCATATCTGCAATCAAAACATCACCCTGTTAAACCCCCCTGAGTGCTGACCTCTTTTTGTATGTGAAAATTGGCAGAAAAGGAACAGACATCACCTTAATGGGCTGTAAACATACTGGACATTCAATAATATATGTGTGCAGTACAGGGTTGTAAACATACTGGGTATTCAATAATCTATGTGTACAGTAAAGGGCTGTAAACATACAGGGTATGCAGTTCTGTATGTGCATAGTACAAGGTTTTAAACATACTGCACAGCTTTATTTTTCCATCCCATGCGAGACACTTAGTGAAAGGGCCAAACAAACAAGGCTTACACATTTCTGATCCAACATTTCTGTTGTAGTCCAAGCAGAGGCATGTATCAAACTTGTGTACTAGTTAACTAGGGAAAATTAAATTCCCAGAAAGTGATGACGTCATTTTTGCACAATTGTGTGTGTGTTGTCATTGTCTGAATATCGCCTGACCACTTGTGTACAAGTTTTCATGCCATATCTACCTTATCTACAGGAGAATAAACCTAGTCGAGTTCGGTATTAAAGAACTGTTGGGAATTCGCCTATTCAGTCACAACAGCCCCACTTGTAATGGGCACTCAGCAATGCCGAACACATTGTTGCCAGACCAGCTTTACACAGATGACATTCAGTTCGCCAAGTACAGCACGGTTAGCTGGCTGGTAGAGAGCAACCTGCAGAGAACACCCCTTCCCTGACCTGCATTCACGGCTTGGCTTCTGCAGCTGTGGGCGAGCTGTAAACTCCCCTGCTTCTCAAAACTAAGTGGCTTGCTCTGAACAGCCGTGACTGGGTGTTCGATAATGTATGTGTGCAATATAGGGCCGTAAATATACTGTGTATTCAATAATGTTTGTGTGCAGTAAAGGGTTGTAAATATACTAGCTATTCAATGATGTATGTAGGCAGTAAAGGGCTGTAAACACACTGGGTATTCAATAAACTATGTGTGCAGTAAAGGGCTGTAAACATACTGGGTATTCAATAATGTATGTGTGCAGTAAAGGGCTGTACACATACTGGGTATTCAATAATAAATCTGTGCAGTATAGGGATGTAAACATACTGGGTATTCCATAATGTATGTGTGCAGTAGAGGGTTGTAAACATACTAGCTATTCAATAATGTATGTGTGCAGTCAAGGGCTGTAAACACACTGAGTATTCAATAAACTATGTGTGCAGTTAAGGGCTGT
>JADBJO010001939.1:48028-90528 GCA_016801955.1 Conus betulinus | reverse complement strand
CTGTTTGTGACAATCTTTTCACAATCTTTGAGATGTTCTTAAGAGGGGTTTAAACAATGTCAACATAAATTTGTGGACTGATGATGTAGCTTTTCACACAGCAACATATGAACCAATGCGCTTTGTTCCAGTGTGCACACAGCACCCCTGATTTCATGCTGTTGGCACTTTTCATCCCCACTGTTGGCGCCAGTGAAGACATCACATAAGGACAGAAGTGTGACTGGAAGATGATTTAATCCTTGTGCTCTCAGTGATGTATGACTTAACCCTTGTGCTCTAAGTGATGTATGACTTAACCCTTGTGCTCTAAGTGATGTATGACTTAACCCTTGTGCTCTAAGTGATGTATGACTTGACCCTTGTGCTCTAAGTGATGTATGACTTAACCCTTGTGCTCTAAGTGATGTATGACTTAACCCTTGTGATGTATGACTTAACCCTTGTGCTCTAAGTGATGTATGACTTAACCCTTGTGATGTATGACTTAACCCTCTTGACCATCGAGCGCCCGCTAGCGCCCGGCCGGAAATCAAACAGCCAAAACGCTGAGCGCCCGCCAGCGCCCGGTAAAACACGTGTGGCAAGAATGGGCGCCGCCATGTTTCTCGTAGAAAAGGAAGTCTCGCGAGAACGTGACTTCCTTCTTCTTCCTGTAGCCATTTACTTCCGTTTGCAAAAAAACCGCGAGTCGATACGTGCCATGGTTCTCGAGTTTCGAATTTTTTAAGTTTTGAGGTCGAAATGCCGTTTTTCACCGTGGCTAACCTTGAGTTCTGCCGTTCTATAATGAGATTTAGTGATGGAGATACTGCGTTTTGTAGGATTTACGGCATAAGACTTAGTGAAAGTGCTGGGTAATCAAGCTTAGAGTGACCTAGATTTCGACTGGGATGAAGTTCCAGGTATGATGAACAACAATTCGGAAGAAAGTTCTTAAGAAGATTTTTTTTCATTTCCCGAGTAAATGGCTCATGTGACATTCTTCAAACTTACGATATAGCAACATATATATTCGTAGGAATTTTAAAAATTATTTTCATTTCGTTATTTCCTTTCCTCTCTTTTAAATTAATTTTTTATTGAGTAACCATGTTCAAATTACGGAGTTATTTACCTTGCCGACGGTTTTCGTGTAACTAAGCTCAGAAGTGCATACTGAAGAGGGTTAACCCTTGTGATGTATAACTTAACCCTTGTGTTCTAAAGGGATGTATGACTTAACCCTTGTGATGTATGACTTAACCCTTGTGATGTATGACTTAACCCTTGTGCTCTAAGTGATGTATGACTTAACCCTTGTGATGTATGACTTAACCCTTGTGCTCTAAGTGATGTCTGACTTAACCCTTGCGCTCTAAGTGATGTATGACTTAACCCTTGTGCTCTAAGTGATGTATGACTTTACAAGCTAACTGACACACAGCTCACAGTTACTCCTCTTTCTCACAGCTCATACTTACACCTCTCTCACTCAATTCATACTTACAGGGTTCCTACAGACTCCCAAGAACAAAATTCAAGGAGTATTCAAGGAGTGTTTATTTTATTTCATGTCTACAATACTTGTGTAAAAATTGAAAAAAGAAATGGCAGTTTGATTTTCCTGCGTTCAGGTTGATGAAAAAAAATCATTTAAAAACAAATTTTTACAAACATTGTCGCGATCCTGGATTGTTGTCTGCTGTTTAAACCAAAGGGGATAATTTGTAACTTCATCAAAATTGAAGTTACACATTATCTCGCTTGGATAAGTAGCAGACAACAATCCAGGATTGCGATGATGTTTGTAAAAATTTGTTCTAAAATAATTTTCATTAACCTGAACACAGAAAAATCATACTGCTATTTCTTTTTGCCACATTACAGATTTTTGAGCCGCCGATGGCTTAATTTTCAAAGGTTTTCAAGGAGGTTTGGTCAATAGAACCACATCTCACTGATTTTCAAAGGTTTTCAAGGCCTTGAAATTCGCTGTCAGAATTCAATGAGTTTCAAGAAGTGTACAAACCCTGTACTTACTCCTCTCTCTCACAACTCATACTTACTCCTCTCTCTCACAGTTCATACTTACTCCTCTCTCTCTCACAGTTCATACTTACTCCTCTCTCTCACAGTTCATACTTACTCCTCTCTCTCACAACTCATACTTACTTACTCCTCTCTCTCTCACAGTTCATACTTACTCCTCTCTCTCACAGTTCATACTTACTCCTCTCTCTCACAGTTCATAATTACTCCTCTCCTACAGTTCATACTTACTCCTCTCTCTCTCACAGTTCATACTTACTCCTCTCTCTCACAGTCATACTTACTCCTCTCATAGTTCATACTTGCTCCTCTCGTAGTTCATACTTACTCCTCTCTCTCTCACAGTTCATACTTACTCCTCTCTCTCACAGTTCATACTTACTCCTCTCATAGTTCATACTTACTCCTCTCATAGTTATTACTTACTCCTCTCTCTCACAGTTCATACTTACTCCTCTCTCTCACAGTTCATACTTACTCCTCTCTCTCACAGTTCATACTTACTCCTCTCTCTCTCACAGTTCATGCTTACTCCTCTCTCTCTCTCACAGTTCATGCTTACTCCTCTCTCACAGTTCATACTTACTCCTCTCTCTCTCACAGTTCATATTTACTCACTCCTCTCTCTCACAGTTCATATTTACTCCTCTCTCTCACAGTTCATACTTACTCCTCTCTCTCTCACAGTTCATACTTACTCCTCTCTCTCACAGTTCATCCTTACTCCTCTCTCTCACAGTTCATACTTTTTTTTTTTTTTTTTTTGCTGTCCCAACCTCTGCACGACTTCAGAGGCAGTGCACCCACGCCGCTCATTCCGACACCCCCGTCCACAGCCACAGCCCGGCCCGGTCGGTCCTGCCGCAGCCCCGCACCGGCAATCCACAGGGAGCGGTCAATGTCAAGTCGTCGAGAGGCAACCCACCGAGGAGACACTGCACTGCCGCGCCGAGTCACTTCGGTGGTGTTCAGTGGTGCCTGTTCTGATCTAACATACGCAGGACACCACCTACTAAGCCCCCTACTGACGACAATAATTGCTTAGTTGCGGAGCTGGCGTGAGCGAGCTCTCCCTCCGGAGGGCGCCACCACGTCCGTCCAACGACAGCCCCCATGGACTCGCCGATACCGGTGACCCCGACAGAACCAAACCAAGACCACAGACATGGAGAGGACATCGAAACTGAGGTCACCATGAGAGCAGGGCATGAAGGGCCACAGAACTTGAGACATCTTTTTTAAATGCTGATCGATGAGAATGAGGATGATGCTACGGATTTCCATTTCGGTCTGAGACTACATGACAGGGTCTGTACTCTACGCTTCCTTTCATAATATATCCCGGCGTCAACCAGGCCCGAGAGATACAGGCACCTGCAGTGTTGGTCAGGAAATTTGAGCAACACTCTCAGAAACGCATCCATTAAGTGGATGAAACTCGACTGTGTGGTCCCAGTCTTCCCAACTGAGCCCGTAGCAAACTCAACTCTGGGTAGGAGCCGGTCGGGGCAGAAAAAAAAACTCACATGACTTCTGATGGGATTCGAACCCACGACCTCCCAGCCGGAAGTCCGCGACGCTAACCACTTCGCCACGGCGGCTGGTCACAGTTCATACTTACTCCTCTCTCTTACAGTTCATAATTACTCTTCTCTCTCACAGTTCATACTCCTCTCTCACACAGTTTCATACTTTTTTTTTTTTTTCCTGTCCCAATCTCTGCACCACCTCAGAGGCAGCGCACCCACGTCGCTCATTCCAACATCCCATCCACAGCCACAGCCCGGTCGGCCCTGCCCGCAGCCCCGGCACCAGCAATCCACACAGTTCATACTTACTCCTCTCTCTCACAGTTCATACTTACTCTTCTCTCTCACAGTTCATACTTACTCCTCTCTCTCACAGTTCATACTTACTCCTCTCTCTCTTTGCGCTGTCGGTCAGCATGAATTCTGTGTAGATCGGCAGAATCCTGTCAACAAGTCAATGAATCTTTTAAAGAAAATTCCTGGTGTGTGTAGATCGGCAGAATCCTGTCAACAAGTCAGTGAATCTTTTAAAGAAAATTCCTGGTGTGTGTAGATCGGCAGAATCCTGTCAACAAGTCAGTGAATCTTTTAAAGAAATTCCTGGTGTGTGTAGATCGGCAGAATCCTGTCAACAAGTCAATGAATCTTTTAAAGAAAATTCCTGGTGTGTGTAGATCGGCAGAATCCTGTCAACAAGTCAGTGAATCTTTGAAAGAAAATTCCTGGAAGACATACAAAAGCCTGTGAAAACATAATGGCTCAATTGACAAACTATCCCTTCCACTCCCTGACTGATGACATGCACACTGACACAGGCTTGGATCACAGCCTCTTTTCTTTTCCTCTCTTTCTCTTTCATGATGACAGCAACCTGGGCAAAATGGCTTTGTGCTGTGCTTTTTTGTCTGTTGTGTGCAACATCAGGACAGTATGGTTTTGTGCTTTTTTCTGTCTGTTGTGTGCAACATCAGGACAGTATGGTTTTGTGTTTTTTTTCTGTCTGGTGTGTGCAACATCAGGACAGTACAGTTTTGTGCTTTTTCTGTCTGGTGTGTGTAACATCTGGGCAGTATGGTTTTGTGCTTTTTCTGTCTGGTGTGTGTAACATCAGGGCAGTATGGTTTTGTGCTTTTTCTGTCTGGTGTGTGTAACGTCTGGGCAGTATGGTTTTGTGCTTTTTCTGTCTGTTGTGTGTAACGTCTGGGCAGTATGGTTTTGTGCTTTTTGTTTGTTGTGTATAACATCAGGGCAGTACAGTTTTGTGCTTTTTCTGTCTGTTGTGTGTAACATCTGGGCAGTATGGTTTTTTGTGCTTTTTGTCTGTTGTGTGTAACATCAGGGCAGTATAGTTTTGTGCTTTTTCTGTTTGTTGTGTACATCAGGGCAGTATAGTTCTGTGCTCTGTCTGTCTGTTGTGTGTAACATCAGGGCAGTATGGTTTTGTGCTTTTTCTGTCTGTTGTGTGTAACATCAGGGCAGCATGATTTTGTGCTTTTTCTGTCTGTTGTGTGTACATCAGGGCAAGTATGGTTCTGTGCTTTTATCCTGTTGTGTGTAACATCAGGGCAGTTTAGTTTTGTGCTCTTTCTGTCTGTTGTGTGTAATGTCAGGGCAGTATGGTTTTGTGCTTTTTTGTGTCTGTTGTGTATAATGTCTGGGCAGCATGGTTTTCAGCTGTTCTTTTTCTGTCTGTTGTGTGTAACGCCTGAAGATGACAAAGCTGTCAAAAAATTACTTGTTTGATCTGAAGTGGGCACTACCTAAGTATTACATTATAACTTTTCTTGTCTGTGTATTTGCATTTTAACATGGCTTCTTTGACAAGACAGATCCAGTCAATACTTTCCTCAAAATATGGCGATGCAAATAACATCAGATCAAACTAGAACTCATCTGTAACAACCAGCTGTCTTGGCCAAGTGGGTAGCTGGGTGGTTTTGGGTTTGGTTCCTATAAGAGCCATGTATTTATGGAATTTTTCTACCCCAACCAGCTTCTACCAAGAGTTAACTTAATCAAGTCACAGCCAAAATGGACCAGTTTGTCCCTAAAATCACACAATTTTTTGGCAATTTTCAAAAAATCGTAAAAAATCAACCACTTCACCTAGGAGCATGAAACATACACCACCATTTAACAGAAGAAACAAATACGTTCATTAAAAATGTTCACCATGAGTGGGAATCCACACAGTTCACATGACGTAAGTAATCCAAAATGATACACATTTGCAGAAAAACAAAAAACTTTTTGTGCGCACTGTAATCTACTTCTTCAGGCTCTCTATCCTCCCATACAAGTTCAGTTATACTTCTGACCACTGGGTATGACCTGCAGAGATAGTATATTTATGACAACTGCATAAAAACATAAGAATTTGACCACAAAATGCTTGATCCACTCTCGTGTTCCGCATGAACCTACTTCACCTGGGTGCCCGCCATGTTCAAAATTGTGTGATCGCAGAAGCTGAGAGTAGGACAGTTCAAATCCATATAAAACTACTACAGAAAACACTAAGAACAGTCTAATAGAAGCAACTGCAAAAAAGGCCCTAAGCTGTCCCTGAAATGAAATTTATTGCCCTTTAATGAAAGGCGGTATGATTTAAAAAAAATCGTCAAACTCTGTCAGAAGTATGGTTTTGTGCTTTTTTTTTCTGTCTGGTGTGTCTACCATCACTGTCATCACAAACCTGAACAACTACCATCACTGTCATACCACAATCTGAACAACTACCATCACTGTCATACCACAATCTGAACAACTACCATCACTGTCATACTACAATCTGAACAACTACCATCACTGTCATACTACAATCTGAACAACTACCATCACTGTCATACCACAATCTGAACAACTACCATCACTGTCATACCACAATCTGAACAACTACCATCACTGTCATACCACAATCTGAACAACTACCATCACTGTCATACCGCAATCTGAACAACTACCATCACTGTCATACTGCAATCTGAACAACTACCATCACTGTCATACCGCAATCTGAACAACTACCATCACTGTCATACTGCAATCTGAACAACTACCATCACTGTCATACCACAATCTGAACAACTACCATCACTGTCATACCACAATCTGAACAACTACCATCACTGTCATACCACAATCTGAACAACTACCATCACTGTCATACCACACAATCTGAACAACTACCATCACTGTCATACCACAATCTGAACAACTACCATCACTGTCATACCAATCTGAACAACTACCATCACTGTCATACCACAATCTCCTCTGGTTCGTCCAGGAGCTCCGATCGGAGGTCTGCCAACAGAGAGCATGCTCAGCGCTCGTCTTTTCCTTCTTTTGTCCTTCTCCTCATTGCTTTCATCAGCAGCTGCACAGACATGAAGTTTCTGACACTTTATGACAATAACATTCATTACATCCCATCAAGAATGTGCCTGGTGCTGTCATTATTTTACTTGATGTATGCTATTCAGAGAAAAAAAATGTTATATGAATTATACAGAACAAAAACTGAACTGAATGCAAACTTAATGAAGAAAGCAAAACAAAAAAAAAAAAAATACAATATAAAATAAAAGACAAAATCAAATAAATAGTTTCTATGTTAAAATTCATTTCACCAATGTTCCAAACTTGAAGCAAACCAATGTCAAAACAACTTCACCAACAAAACCTTGGATCAACCCTAATGCAACATTTAAACCTTTCTACTGACCTTAAAACCAAAGTGACGACAGATTCTGAAATATTACATTTATTGCTTGAACCATGTAAAAATAAATCTTTAGCGCGTATGCCTGAAAAAGTCGTCGCCTTTAAGCATGACCACATGCACCTGTGAGCACACACACACACACACACACACACACACACACATGGACATACACATGTACACACACACAAACACACACACACACACACACACACACACAGAGACATACACATGTACACACACACACACACACACACACACATGGGGCATACACATGTACACACACAGAAACACACACACACACACACACACACAACACACACACACACACACACACACACACACACACACACACACACATGGACATACACATGTACACACACACACACACACACACACACACACACATGGACATACACATGTACACATACACACAAACACACATGCACACACACACATGGACATACACATGTACATACACACACACAAACACACATGCACACACACACACACACACACACACACACACACACACACACACACACACACACACACACACTCACAGTAAGGCATTGGCGCCACTTTGGGAGGTCTGTACACCTCCTTCCCTGATTTCTTCTTCTCATCTTCCTCTTTTTCTTCCTCACTGCTGTCATCTTTCTCTTCTTCCTCCTCCTCTTCTTCCTCATCCTCCTCCTCATCAGACTGCACCATCAAACAAACCATGACGTTACCTGTATCAGGTAACTGTTCAGCTATTGCATCATCACACAAAACATGTAACCTGCATCAGATAACTGTTCAGCTATTGCAACACCACACAAAACATGTAACCTGCATCAGATAACTGTTCAGCTACTGCATCATCAAACAAAACATGATGTTACCTGCATCAGATAACTGTTCAGCTATTGCATTATCACACAAAACATGTTACCTGCATCAGATAACTGTTCAGCTATTGCATCATCAAATAAAACATGTAACCTGCATCAGATAACTGTTCAGCTATTGCATCATCAAACAAAACATGTTACCTGCATCAGATAACTGTTCAGCTATTGCATCATAAAATAAAACATGTTGTTACCTGTATCAGATAACTGTTCAGCTAAGCCTATTGCAAATTCAAACAACTGAAGTAACAACACTGAATGCATGCATAAAGTTACTACAATTTACTTGCTTTGTTATTGTTGTTTTTACATTAATAACTGAAAGTTAATAAAGTTTTCAAATTAATTTTTCAATCTTAAAATTTTCTGCACACACCTGACTAAACGGCCTGCAGATCAGCAGGTAAATCAAATACACACTGTAGTGCTTATCATGGGTATACTGAGGATGCTGGGGCATATAGGAGATGTGTGCACCAAAGTTTATATTTTTGTTAGGCATGCCATGATCTCCATCTGGAAACTTGGCACTTTGCAATTATACATGTGTACATGTACAGAAAAGTGCAAAATTGTCTCTAGTTTAATTGTATCACTGAATCGCAGTCTGAAGATAAGTTACAGAATATGATCTGTTAGTGTTCTCCTGATGTACTTTACCATCCCAGACTCTGACCAGGTCCAGCAGAAAACACTACTTGTTGCTTATAAGTAATTGCTGCTTGCAGGTCACTCCATAACTCACCTCAACATTGAAATTGTCCATGTTAGGCTTGAATTTCAAGCTGTCAGATTCTCCTGCAAACAAAAAAAAACCCCCGAAACACAATGTAAATATCACTGACTTTAAAACTGCAACAGTTTATACACTGTTACAGGACTTACCTGAAGTTCTTGTTCTAATACTCCTAGAGCAGGTAAGCGTGAAACACAACAAGAAATAAAGAACCTACTGTTACAGACCAAGGATGAAATGGGGGAGTTTGTATTATACTCCCTGTTTGGCTAGTATACTTACCCTGTCAGACCACAGTATTCTTCGGCAGTTAGTCAGCTCTGCCAGGCCGAAGATTTTGTGGCTAATGCAGTAATAAGTCAGTCATGTGACACCCACCCTACTTCCGCCGTGGGAAGAAGCCAATGTCAGCTTCCTTTACCTCATTCAGCGAGGCCTGCGCTCAAGGAAACCCCAAAACCTTGGCGCTAGAGGGGAAGGTAGGGCGGGCATTAGAGTCTGACAGGGTAAATATACTAGCCAAACAGGGATTATAATACAAACTCCCATTTTGGCATCATATACTGTACCCTGTCGGACCATAGCAGAATTTACAGGAGTAGGAGGGGGGTGACTGCCCTAGTGGTTCTTGGGGTTAACCAATATGGCTGCATTAGCTGCCACAAAGGAAATCCCTTTAGATCCATCAGCCCTGGTCATGCGGATATCTCTTAAATAAAAACTTATAGATCTAGTTGCAAAGTGAAACGACTGCAGGCGGAAATCTAAACAAATCTTAAATAAATGTCAGTGAACCGCCCAGAGAAACGTGGACAAACGAGTCACAAGACAACACACAACGCGTTTCGACCTCTTAGGTCTTCCTCAGGTGAAACAAAGACATACAAAATAACGAAAATCCACTTAGCTTTGATCGCTTCAGATTGCTTCTGAGTTCAGCGCAAGGAAGGCGTTGAATTCAACGCCTTCCTTGCGCTGAACTCAGAAGCAATCTGAAGCGATCAAAGCTAAGAGGTGTAGAGTTCCAGGGCCTGGGTGGGGAGGGAGATGGGAACCCCAGGGTTGAGGGTGGAGGGGCTGAGCCACTCCTCCGTGGCCCAAAGGAACCGAAGGCCCAAGGGGAATAGTCTGATCCCAATGGTCGCAGGTCTGAGACCAACAACGGCGAACCTTGGAGGCGGAGATGAGGTCCAGTAAGCGAGTGGACCTGTCTGGGGTTGGGCAGATCTGCATGGAAATCGTGTCAAAACTCATGCCCAGAAAGGAGAACTGCTGACTGGGGCAGAGTTCGCACTTGTTCGGGTTGATGATGAACCCTAGGGAGGAGCAAAGGCGCAAAAGATCAGATGTGTGGGCTAGGCACTGGGCCCAGGAGGGAGCCAGGACGAGCCAGTCATCGAGGTAAACCAGGAGGCTAATGTCCTCCTGCCTGGCGAGGAAGCCATCTCCTTGACTACCTTCGTGAAAAGGATGGGTGCCAGGGAGAGGCCGAAGGGGAGCGCCTTGAACTGGAACACCTGGTCCCGAACCGAAGGTATCGTCAGTGGGAAGGGTGTATAAGGATCTGAAAGTAAGCGTCCTTCAGATCTATTGAGGTGGCCCAGTCCTGATCGTGGATGGAGTCGGGGATCTGGGATGGGGTCTCCATCTTGAATTTGGTGGGTCTGAGGAACTTCTTGTGGGGGGAGGTCGAGGATGGGCCTCCAGCCCCCCATGGGTTTGGGGACCACAAAGAGGTGAGAGTAAAACCCGGGGTGGGGTGGGACATCTCCGTAATGGCCCCTTTTTGGAGAAGTTCCTCGACTTCCCATGCAAAGGCCTCCACCTGGGCCGGAGGGGGTTCGCTAGGGGAGGGGGGCAGAGAGGCTATAAAGGGGGCGTCCGTGTGCCCAAGGCAGACGGAACCCCTCCTGTAGCACTGTTACTATCCATGGGTGAGAGCCCATACGTCACCACTGGTGAGCATGCCGTGATAGGCTGCTGCCAGAGGGGCCGAGGGGCCGGGGGAGGGGGGGGGGGGGGGGGGGGGGGGGGAGCGGGATCTGTACTAGCTCCCTCTCCCTTGTAGGTGCGGGGGATGGGGTTGCAGGTAAGGGTACTCCCGCTCCCCGCACCAGGTCACCAGGGGGTGAGTCCGCCAGTCACCCCCTGGGCCTTGCCTGCTGGCCAAACCTAAAATTCTGAGTGAGGGTGTTTCGGCTTCGGCCTAGGTGCAGGGTTATCAGGGCGCGCTTGGCGGGCCGAGAGGAGCAAGGAGATGCCTGCTTGGGGTAGGGCATGGGTCTGGCCAGGGCAGTGGTGGAACGCCCAGGGGTTCTAGCAGCAGGCTGCAGCTGAGGGGGGAAGGGCCTGGCTGCGAAAAGAAGCCGCCTGCGTTCTTCGACTGCATGTGAGATCACTGCAGTCGAATAGTCGCCGAAGAGCGACTGGTCCTGCCCCGGGATGCACCTCAAGGCCGCCTTGAGCACTGGGGAGAGGTTGGACCATGATGGCACGGCATCTCTCCTGCACATAAGAGATTGAAATGGGTACTGGCTGCGCTGTCCGCCGCAGCCGACAGGTGATCTGAGATTTTGTTAACCAAGATTCAGATCAGGGGGTCGCCAAAAGGGCAAGGGTCCATTTCCTGGTGTGACCCCGAGTCACCGACTGGGGACACAGAGATGTCGCCGTCCTCCTCCGGCCAGATTTTCTCCACCCGCTACAGGAGCATGTCAACAAAGACATGTCCAGTATTGGTGTGTAACATGCCCATCCTAACCATGCGGTCCCACTCCGCCATGTGCTTCATGGAGATCGTGGCGGAGTTAGGAGAAGCCAGGCTGGGAATGAGATGGCAGTCGTCTGAGGAAATGGCCATCTCCCTGGTCACGGGATTATCTGAGAACAGGGAGGCGATAGAGGGTTTCCCAGGGTCCCTGAGGAAGGAGCCCACCTGGGCCGCGTTAGTGGCCGAGAGGGACTCCTTTCCTGGTGGAAGGACGGCTTGCGCACCCCTGGCCTGAGTTGCCGGACCATCCCAGAGAGAGGTGATAGTCTGAGGGGCGAGGATTTTGGGGGGAGATACAGCACGTCACGCTGGGCGAGGCCCAACGTACTTCTCTAGGGAAAGGACATTGCCCGGGGGGGGGGGGGGGGGGGTGTCCCTGACAAAAAGGTCCAGGCGCCACCGTTCCAGGGCGGCCAGGTCACTCAAAGAGGAGGCAGGAACGTCCTCCTCATCCTCTGACTCTGGGCGGTCGGGTTCTTGCCAAGGTTAAGGGGTAGCCTACGGTGGGAGGCAACGGCGGGGGTGCATGAGGGTCCCGCCCTGGCTGGGGAGTGGGGAAAGGCAAGGGCGGGTCCCTCGTGGCTCCATGATCGGCGGGCGGACCAAGGGGGGAGGGTCCCGTCCTGCTGATCAGACAGCGCCCGAGAGGCAGGTGGACCAAGGTCAAGCCAGCTGTGGAAGGCTGGGTACCACATTTGTGACATATGACTGTAGATAAGGTCCTGGTGAATGTCTGCTCTGAGCCACTGTTTCCTATCGGGGGCATAGAGCACACTCCCCCACGGAGGCATGGGAGCTGTGGTGGCCCTGGGGCAGAATCTCCGCAGGGGCCTGGGTAACTTGCGACACCAAGGGGGGGAGGAGGGGTAGTGCGAGAGTGAGGTCTGTTGAACCCCCCCCCCCCTCCCCCGGAGTGTGCACTGCCCGATACACCTCCCTGGTGGGATCCATGGGGGCCCCGTGTGAAGACTGGGGATCAGAAGGGGGCATGGCAGCCGAGCCCCCTACCCGCCTGTGAGTGGATTGGAGTGGCTACGGTGCCATGTCTCCCTTTGGTAGGGACCTTGCAGGTTGCCCGTGGTCCCGCGGGTTGATCCCGTTGGGGGTCTGGGCAACGCAGGTCCGGGCGTACCGGTTCCTGCGGGCGAGACCTAGAGTTATGGCCAGTTTGTGGGTCCCAGGGACTAGCCACAACTCCGCCACCGGAGTATGGACGCTCCTCGTGCGATAGTGGTGGCTGCACTTTTGCATGGTTGGGGAGAGCATCCTGAGCCAGTGTGCCACTAGTGGGGGGAAGATGAGGGGCATACTGCTCGTATAGGCGAGTGACAGGCAGTGATTCCTGGCGCATCCTGTCACCCGTGCTGGTGCGTGCCTCGGCAAGGGTCCCCGGGAGCCGAAGGTCACATGACTCAGCATGATAGGGAGAATTGTCGCCATGCATCAGAAGGGAAGAAGGCAAGCTGTCAGGGGAGTGGGGGTGGAGAATTGGAAGAAGACCCTTTAGTTCAACTCTTCCCTTTGAGAGGGGGCTTCCCTTTTGATTTTTTAGGAATATCGAAAGACAGGCACTTAGTGATGGTGGCAGCTTGCCTTGTTGCCTTCGGACGCCATGATCGTGTGCCGCCGGTCGGGTAGCGGAGGCATAGTCGAGTGTCCCCTCCACGAAGCCCTCCTCTACACCAGCCGTACGTTCTTCCAAGGAAAGAACAGACTGCCCCAAGAATCAACCGGCGGGTCCTCCAGGGCAGTGAGCGACTTCGGAAAGGTGAAGTGGCTCGACCCGTCGTAGTCCTTCACCATGTTGGGCTATGGCGTCAGGGCAATCACGCATCGTACGACCACAAAGTGGGGACAAGTTGATCGATCGAAGTAATGAAATAATTCAATCGACCTAGTGCTGCAGCACTGTAGCTAAGCACCTATAATAAGCGATAGAGAAATAGGGCGCTATCCGCACACCGAAATAAAGATCGAGATTTTGAATTGAAAGCTCAATCGACCAGAACAAAGGATCGATATTTCGAATAGAAAGCCCAATCGACCCCAGAACAAAGGATCGAGATTTAGTACAGAAAGCTCAATCGAGTACTAAAACTAGATGGGTACTGAAATCGATCGATAATGGGAGGCACAACGACAAGAGAAACTCGGGTCGATGTGCACTGGTAATAATGGCAACCCGAGGTGCTACAGACGGAGAAAAATCCGTGAGCTAAACGCCGAGGTACGAGTGAGGCAAATGTCCGAGGACAACCAGCAAGGAGATGTCCGAGGACAACCGGCGAGGAGAAGATGGTGACAGCAAAGTCACAAGGCAAAATTCGAGTAAACAACTGATAAGTGAATGAAAATAAAATACGCCAACCGAAGCCTCACATGGCAAGCGTACCCAGGGTTTAGCGCAAGCTACAAATGAATAAGTAAAGAAGCAAATACACGAGCAATCTTTCCACAAAGGCAGAAGACAGGCAAGACAGAGCACAAGACTCATCTTGCTTGGGCGGCAGGCCGAAGAAGAATGAGATAAAGGAAGCTGACACCAGCTTCTTCCCATGGCGGAAGTAGGGTGGGCGTCACGTGACTGTCTTATTACTGCATTAGCCACAAAATCTTCGGCCTGGCAGAGCTGACTAACTGCCGAAGAATGCTATGGTCTGAACAGGGTACAGTATATGATGCCAAAGTGTTTTTTAATATTCAACAATCAAGGTTCCATCTAATTTCAGTCTGAAAATGTGTTGTCTGACCTAAAAAAAAAAACATACATAACTCTCCCTATGGCATTACATTCGTTGATAAATGAAATCAAATCAAATCAATGATGGGAATTAGTTGATAACTAAAATCAAATCAACTGAATGATGTAAAGAATCTATAAAAATAAACTGGAAAATGTTTAATTGAGTATAGTCATGTCTAAAATAAATCAAACTTGGTATGTCTAAAACAAATCAAACTTGCTATGTCTAAAAGTAAAAAAATCAAACTTGCAGCAAATGCTAGTCATAAAGAAATCCCTGCTCTCTTGGTAAAACATATAATCAAAAACAGGATTTGGTATAAATCTGAAAATTGCATATTTCATTTTGGATAATGTCCTTCTCCAGACAGAGTTATAAAACCAGACCTCAGGCAGGTTTTGTTCCAATCATTCTCATTGGAACATCTGGCTCACTTATTTTTCATACAAGTTCCAGCTGGAAGTAAGTATTCTACTGCTAAACATACAGAAAATAAGTTTGAGACAATCAGCAGTGTACAAATTTCAATTTCAAAAAGTTTGCATGCATGTGTGTGGATGTATGTGTCTTTGTCCATCATTAGTGACAAAAAGACTGACCTGTATCTTCAAACCAGTGGGTCTTCACTCTGTGTGTGTGTGTGTGTGTGTGTGTGTGTGAGTGTGTGTGTGTGTGTGTGTGTGCGTGCGTGCATGTGTGTGTATTTATGTGTATGTGCGTGTGTGTTGGTGGTGGTGGTGGTGGTGGTGGTGGTGGTCTTCAGTTTATCTTTCCACTAAAAATTACATTAGACAAAAAAGAAGAAAAAAAAAAACGAAAAGAAAACAGTGGTGAGCGTATATATATATATATATATATATATATATATATATATATATATATATATATATATATATATATATATATATATATATATATATAATATATTTCTTTGGAAGGGGAAAAGTGGCCAGGGCAGTGGGCGGGCGTGTGTTTGTACATCACATGTGTGCACATCTATGCTCATCCTTGTTGTGTGTGTTGTTGCGTGATGTCCAACGCTGGGTAAGAGACTCACCGGCGGCACAAAGCGATGTCTTTTGACAAGTTTGCCAATTTCATTTTGGAGCTTCTGTTCAATAAACAGGGACTTCTCCAGGAACTGAAAGCAGCAAGAAGATAAAGAATTATCAGAGTGAAGTCATGGTCTGTGAAACTTTCACAAACCTGTGTGTGTACACACACGTCAAGATCTGTAGGCAAGTACACACACACACACACACACACACACACACACACACACACACACACAAGCGTGCGCATGCACACGCACAAAAGAAAAGACAGAGTTAACAACCCGCCAGACAAACAAGAACAATGTAAAAACATCAGGAAAAGTGATGAATGTACTCCCATACAGCTGTCACTTTGTTCCCCAACACAAACCTGACCTATGCACAAACAAAGGTAATCAATATGTTATGACTATGTAATGACTAATATAGACATTTGTTGGACATGACTAATATAGACACCTGATTTGCATGTCATGAACAATACAGACATGTGATGGGCATGAAGTGACTAATATAGATATGTGATGGACATGTGGTGACTAATATCTAGACATGTGATGGACATGTGATAACTAAATAAAATAGATATGTGATGGGCATGCGATGACTAATATAGATATGTGATGGACATGTGATAACTAAAATATATATGTGATGGGCATGTGATGACTACTATAGATATGTGATGGGCATGTAATGACTAATATAGATATGTAATGGGCATGTGATCACTACCATAGATATGTGGTGGGCATGTAATGACTAATATAGATATGTGATGGGCATGTGATGACTAATATAGGTATGTGATGACTAACATAGATATGTGATGGGCATGTAATGACTAATATAGATATATGATGGGCATGTAATGACTACTATAGACATGTGATGGGCATGTAATGACTAATATAGATATGTGATGGACATGTGATAACTAAAATAGAGATATGTGATGGGCATGTAATGACTTATACAGACATGTGATGAGTAATATAGACGTGATGGACATGATGATGACTAATACAGACATGTGATGGGCATGTGATGACTAATATAAACAACACAGCTGTTCAGCCGAGATGCAAATCATGCTCTTTAGTTCTCCCCTTCCTGCCCAGCAGGTGACAAATGGGGGCGGCATGACTCACTGATGAGTGCTGACAAATTAGCAGCGCGCGTGTATAGGGCCCTACCCCTCTGCTCAAGGCAGCGCATGTGTTCTCATGCTGTGCTGTTCTTGTTGTGCTTTACAGATTATTATTCTTCCACACTCCATAACTGGATAGAATTAACTGTGTGTGTGATTTTGTGTGTTGTGGTTCTTCTTTGTGCCGTTTGATATAACTTCGGTTCATCCCGCGTTCTTGAGTTGTTTTTCATTGAGAAGTTGTTCGTTTTCATAAGCTGGCCAGGATCCGGCATGTGTACACGTATATCAGCAAGCCGTGTACGTGTGTGAGATGAGACATTCCACCAGGCAATTACTTTCCTTCCTCTGTGTGTGTGTGTGTGTGTGTGTGTGTGTGTGTGTGTGTGTGTACGCGCGTGTGTGTGTGTGTGTGTGTGTGTGTGTGTGTGTGTGTGTGTGTGTGTGTGTGTGTGTGTGTGTGTGTGTCGTACGTGTGCGTGCGTGTGTGTGTGTGTGTGTGTGTGTGTGTGTGTGTGTGCGCGCGCGCGCACGCGTGGTATGTGACTGACCCTGCACTGGCTAGTCTTGCTGCTTACGTGTAGGGCCTACTTCATTCTGATCTTTTGTACGTGCGGACACCTGTGTGTTTGTAGCACCAACAATGGCGGAGGCGTTTGAACACAACTTCAGTGAACACAAATAATGTGTAGATTTGTTGTGCCGTGTGTGCAGCAATCATGTGCTCAGAAAGGTACAAGATAAAGGATTAAACGCTAGACTTTGTGTCAACTTCTCCAATGACTTGTTGCAGTATTTCAGTCTAGATATTTCTGGTGATGAAGAAGGCAAACAGTCCAAGTGTATCTGCATAAAATACTACCATAAACTGAAGAAAACGAGACACATATCAGCACATTCTCAATGTTATGCTACAAAAGAAAATGCTGCTCATGACATAGAGAGAATGTCAGAAATCTGGACAACTTTCGATCCAGATCTTTCTTTGAGTCAGTGTACATCTTGTCGATTCTTTCAATCAGCCAGCCGGCCTTCTTGGTCGTCGGAAAACAAAGAAGAGCCAACCCGTCAAAAGATCTGCTCAAGAATGTTTAGATCAGTCTGATCTGTGCTTGCACACAGGAATCAAAACGCAGTGATAATGGGAAAACACATGGCCTATGTCTCCCCGAAAAACAAGACATACTTCCCTCAATTGGAAAATTTCAAATCCAATAAAATCCTGAATGCTAAGTGGTGACAAGTATTCCCGGTTAAATCTTTTACCCTTCTCAATTAAAACCAATCAATTGATTAAGCCAGTTACAACTGAGAGAGAGAGAGAGAGAGAGAGGTGCTGTTTTTGTTGTCATATTTGTGGATGTGCTTGCGCACATGTGTGCACACTCATGGGTATCTGTGTGTGTCAGTGTGTCATTCCAATTAAAGTAGGTGTGGGGTGGAAATAAATTTCAATGTGTGTGTGTGTGTGTGCATGTGCATGTGTGTGTGTGTGTGTGTGTGTGTGTGTGTGTATGTGTGTCTCTGTGTGATACATCTGTTTATATACCGCTGTTGTTGGTGTGTGGGTTTCTGTCAATGTGTGTGTATGTGTGTGTGTGTGCGTGTGTGTGTGTGTGTGTGTGTGTGTGTATGTATGCACGCTCTCTCTCTCTCTCTCTCTCTCTCTCTCTCTCTCTCTCTCTCTCTCTCTCTCTCTCTCTCTCTCTCTCCAGTCATGAGTAGGCTCACCATGAAGATGAAAATGAGACATTTTGCATTGGTGTGTGTATATGTGACATCAGTTTCAAATGATTCGAACCGGTGAAAGAACAAGGTCAGGTAGGAAGCATCTCATTGTTTATAACCGACATCTGCATGTGTGGCATGCTAAAATCTTGCTTTACTAAAAGCATGTGTGGCTGTGATAAATCAGTTTTTCGGCATGCTTCACAAGCACGTAGAGCACGCAGATAAACTAGCAAAACATGCCTAGGCCGTGGTAGGGAAACCGCCGCTGTGTTCCCAGTGAAGCTGACCAGACCTGACACTGTTTATTCAGGCCCAGTACCGGGCTGTCAGGCAGGAGTCCCGCGACTAATTTTCTGTCAGTTTAAAGGAAAGATATGCATGTCCGATATGCACGAGGTTGAGCGTAATAGCTTCAGGAACGCATGCTCTCCACTGAGTTGCGATTTCATTTCACTTTGTGTGTGTTCATTAGTCTGTTTCAACTGCTTTTTGTTGACAAATCTTTGAGGTGCTTGTCAGCAATGCGTACGAAAGAAGATGCATTCATGTTTGGTATTGTTCCGTCAGTCAGAGACCCCACAATACAGTGACATCAATCAGCCACAGTTTGTTGCATTCTGGCGCAAAGTATTAATGAAGAAACACAGCATCCTGTTTTCAACATACAATCAGCCAGACAGCTAGTATCACATTACGAGTGCTCGGAATAGGGAGGAAAGCTTGTGGCAGGTAAGCGCAAGGAAGCTGGCAGCTGTCAGCAGAAGTGCGCTGTTTTAAACAAACCGCAGCCGTTCCATCCCTCCCCCTCCTGCGACCGATAGGCGGTCAGGGGTTATTGCCCTTGTCTTCAACTAAAGATTCCTCTGTAGACAAACGTGACAAGTGATGGGCATGTAATGACTTATATAGACATGCGATAACTAATAAAGACATGTGATGACTAATACTGACATGTGATGACTAACAGTCATGTGATGACTAATATAGACATGTGATGGGCATGTAATGACTTATATAGACATGTGATAATAATAAAGACATGTGATGGACATGTGATGACTAATACAGACATGTGATGACTAATAGACATGTGATGACTATTATAGACGTGTGATGTCATGTGATGACTACTATAGACACATGATAATAGCTACGGACATGTGATGACTAATATGATATATATCTGGATAAGTGATGAATAATGTATGTGTGAGAGTTAAAAACAATTAAATTATGACTAATGCGGACATAGGATGACTGAAAAAGATAGGTAAGAACAAATATTTTACACGTGATGACCAAAATGAACAAGTGATGATCAATATAAGCATATGAAAATACACACATCTAACAACTAAAATATCGAAATGGACAGGTCACAAGTAATACACATCTATGGATATGCGACAATACAGACATGTGGTATGTGATGACTAATATTGACATTTTTAGACTAACATATATAAAAATGACAACTTATACATGCCATGAGTAGTATATGTATGTGATGACTAAATGTGATGACTATTATGGGCATGTGATGACTAATATATGGACATCTGAAAACTAATAATACACGTGAATTGTGATTATTAGTGCGGACATTTGATGACTAATATGAACAAGTGACAACTAATATGAACAAGTGACAACTAATATGAACATGTGATGACTAATATGGATATCTGACAACTAATAAATCATGTGAATTGTGATGACCAATGCATACATTTGATACTAATATGGACAATTACCAATAACATGGATATCTGACAACTACTATGGACATGTGATGACCAACATGAACAGGTGATCACTGATTTGAACATGCTTTTATTAATATGGACAGGTGACAACAACTTTGAACGTTGTGATGACTAATGTAAGTATGAACTACAGCAGCATTAGTGAGGAAAAGTCCCAAATGCTGATATGTAACTGAGACCATTATTACAAGATGGAAATTAAACTGTGGCCATGCTGATAGTTATAATCTTCAAAACTATCACTAAATATGGCATGATCCTAAACCTACTTTTGGCAACATGTTATTGATATGCAGCTCTAGTCTACCCTGTTTAAACTGCATCAACATTTCAGGCCACCATTCAAATTCTGATATTAACTCTCTTGACAAGCGAGCGCCTGCTAGCGCCCGATTGGAAATCACACAGCCAAAAGGCTGAGTGCCCCAGCCAGCGCCCGGTAAAACACGTGGCAACAATGGGCACCGCCATGTTTCTCGTAGAAAAGGAAGTCTCGTGAGAATGTGACTTCCTTCTTCCTGTAGCCATTACTTCCGTTTGCAAAAAACCGCGAGTCAATACGTGCCGTGGTTCTCGAGTTACGATTTTTTTAAGTTTTGAGGTCGAAATGCTGTTTTTTCACCATGGCTAACCTTGATTTCTGCCGTTCTATAATGAGATTTAGTGATGGAGATACTGTGTTTTGTTGGATTTACGGCATAAGACTTAGTGAAAGTGCTGGGTAATGAAGCTTAGAGTGACCTAGATTTCGACTGGGATGAGGTTCCAGGCATGATGAACAACAATTCGGAAGAAAGTTCTGAAGAAGATTTTTTTTTTTTCCGGAGTAAATGGCTCATGTGACATTCTTCAAACTTACAATATAGCAACATATATATTCGTAGGAATTTAAAAAATATTTTCATTTCATTATTTCCTTTCCTCTCTTTTAAATTAATTATTTTTTTAATTGGGTAACCGTGTTCAAATTATGGAGTTACTTACCTTGCCGATGGTTTTCGGTGTAACTAAGCTCAGATAAGTGCAAACTGAAGAGGGTTAAGGCAAGAGGTGACACAAAAATTAAACCATTATTCTTTTCAAACTTCTTTTTCTTTCTATTGTTTATGTTAAAAAAAAAAAACATGGAAAAAAATACTTGAGTGATTTCAAAGCTGTTGTGTGATTTGGTGACCACAAATGGGGGCAAAATGATGAAAAATGACAAAGAAAACAGTTGATAACAAGAACTGTATTTCTGTCATAGCAGACATGTTAGGCACTTGGAACATGACTTTTCTTGTTTTGCTGAGCTATAGTAATGCAATTACAAAAGGATTTTTATATATCTAAACTGCTTTTTTTTTTTATATTTTTTTTCCATATGTTGGCCAGCAAATGACAAGTGCTGTTTTGAGTTATAAATAAAATGTAATTGCATGCAGAAATCATATCTGATGAAAACAACAAAAAATTACCAAGCTAGCTAGTCTGGATCCAGAGATATTGTGTTCCTTGCACATCAACCGTTGTTGAAAAAAGTGCATTTGAAAATAAAGAAGCAATTTTCACACACACCTCCTTCAAGTAAAGTCATTTAGAACACCACAAATGGTTTCAACAGACTTTGTTGAGCACAGAAACACATAAAACCCAAATGAAAGAAAACAGTCAAATTTTCGTGCTACCTCTCTCCCCCTTAAATTATGGTCACTCTAATGATCCTGAAAATGATCAGAATACATGGGGCCATTTTACCAATATTTGGGGAAAATCAGTGCTCAATATGCAACTGTACTCTAACTAAGTTACTAGTTAGAATACAGTTGCATATTGAGCACTGACCATAGCCAAGAAAGGTCTTCCTGCCCTTTTCTACCACCAACCCCCACCCCCCACCCCGTCCCCTGACCCACACTGTGGGAACGCTGTCACTATCACTGCAGACACTCACTGTGCGGTTTTCTATGAGGCGCCAGACGGCAGGGTGATTTTTTATGGACTGGCAGGACAGTTTCCTAAGCATGACCAGCGTCAGGTCCTGCAGGTACTGCAACATCAGCAGGTTCTTCACCTCCAGCAGACTGATGCCCTGTATACACACACGCATACACACACACACACCATCATCTCATGTTGTACAGTCAGTTCTAGGGGAGACATTAATAATAACAATAATGAGGAGGACAATTTCTATAGCACCCATCCTAACAACATAGGCTAAGGCTACAGGGCGCATTACTATGTAATTTCTTGATCTCTGTGTTTGTGTATGTGTGTGTGTGTGTGTGTGTGTGTGTGTGTGTGTGTGTGTGTGTGTGTGTGTGTGTGTGTGTGCACCTGCATGTATGAGTATGAAAGCATGAGTGCAAGAGAGAGTATGTGTGTGTGTATGTGTGTGTGTGTGTGTGACTGTGAGTGTGTAAGAGAGCGAGACAGAGAAAGAGAGAGAGAGAGAAGGAGTGTGTGTGTGTGTGTGTGTGTGTGTGTGTGTGTGAGAGAGAGAGAGAGAGAGAGAGAGAGAGAGAGAGTCTGTGTGTCTGTGCGTGTGTGTGAGTAGTGTGCCAGTTAAGACTTCCCTGGTTGGTGTGGGCTATGATCAACATGTGTGTGTGTGTGTGTGTGTGTGTGTGTGTGTGTGTGTGTGTGTGTGTGTGTGTGTGTGTGTGTGTATGTGAGTGAGTGAGTGAGTGTGTGTGTGTGTGTGTGTGTGTGTGTGTGTGTGTGTGTGTGCGTGAGTATGTGTGTGTGTGTATGTGCATGCATGCATGCAAGCGTGCATGCGTGTGTGTGAGTTAAGACCTCCCTGGTTGGTGTAGGCTATGATCAACATGACTTGACCACTGTGCCATGCACTGGTGGACAGAGGGTGGTGCAGTGTTATGATCATCAGAATGCACTGACCTTGGCATTGAAGCCTTGCTTAATGGCGTCATGGTCAGCCAGAGCCTTGACTGCCTCCAGAGCATCCTTGGCACTCTTTTCCATGTCTTCTGCACGCACTGGATTCTGAGAGACACATGTGTTTACACAGTCATCCAACCCCCTTGATGAGATTAAACAGTATAACAAAAGAGACCAGGCATTACCTGCATCTCTATTTGAAAATGTATATAATTCAGACAAACCGATAGTTCTCTGTCCCTGTCCAGTTACCTTCTGACCAGCCCATGTCCCCCTGGGGAGGGTCAACACACTCCACGTCCACACTGACCAGCCAATATCCCCCTTTGCTGGCCAGTATGGACATGGAGTGTGATGACCCTCCACAGGGGGATATGGGCTGGTCACTATGGACATGGAGTGTGATGACCCTTCACAGCGGGATATGGGCTGGTCAGTATCACTATGGACATAGAGTGTGATGACCCTTCACAGGGGAATATGACCTGTCACTATGGACATGGAGTGTGATGACCCTTCACTGGGGGATATGGGCTGGTCAGTATCAATATGGACATGGAGTGTGATGACCCTCCATAGGGGGATATGGGCTGGTCACTATGGACATGGAGTGTGATGACCCTCCACAGGGGGACATGGGCTGGTCACTATGGACATGGAGCGTGATAACCCTCCATAGGGGGATATGGGCTGGTCACTATGGACATGGAGTGTGATGACCCTCCACAGGGGGATATGGGCTGGTCACTGTGGACATGGAGTGTGATGATTCTTCACAGCGGGATATGGGCTGGTCAGTATCACTATGGACATGGAGTGTGATGACCCTTCACAGGGGAATATGACCTGGTCACTATGGACATACAGTGTGATGACCCTTCACTGGGGGATATGGGCTGGTCACTATGGACATGAAGTGTGATGACCCTCCACAGGGGGATATGGGCTGGTTACTATGGACAGGGAGTGTGATGACCCTCCACAGGGGGATATGGGCTGGTCACTATGGACATGAAGTGTGATGACCCTCCACAGGGGGATATGGGCTGGTCACTATGGACATGGAGTGTGATGACCCTCTACAAGGGGATACGGCCTGGTCAGTATCACTATGGACATGGAGTGCATCTTTGAGGTTGCTCCACATTGACAGAACTGTTCTGGAATTCAAAATAAAAAAGTATATGTGTTTAACATGTGTTTTAACTTGCAGTTACTTTCTCTTACATAGGAAGACAAATGGCAAAAGGACACAGATCAAACAAGAAGTAATATTAATGCAAGTAGTCAGAAAACAAAAAGAAAATGCATGCGTGCTCGCTCTCTCTCTCTCTCTCTCTCTCTCTCTCTCTCTCTCTCTCTCTCTCTCTCTCTCTCTCTCCCTCCCCCCCTCTGGCAGTGATCGAGTTAACTGAAAATTATGGTAAAAAATACTGTTTGCAGCAGTCGAACATTGAAACTTTCTTCAGCTGCTAGTCCCACGGAGTGGTTTCATTCTGCTGATCAGCAGCTAAATTGGAACAGAGGTTGCATGTGAATGAAAATAAAAAGGTACATTTATTGTTGTTTACTGTGTGCATCATGCTCAATTCTAATTTCAAACTGATTGCATTGTGTGTAGTGCCAGCACTTTACATCTCATTAAACCTTTGACACTCTCTTGTAGCTTCAAAACTGGGTCAAAGGTGCTCATTCTTATTTCATGAATTAAAGAAAATGCCAGCACTGCAGTCAGCTGTCAATGAATTTTCATGGTCTTAGATCTGAGCCTCCTACCATGGAGAAAAGAAAAACAAATCAATCAACAAACAAGCAAACCAGACTGACATTATGTACCAGCCACCATGGCAAAGTGGTTAGTGTCACCGACTCACGGCTGGGAGGTCGTGGGTTTGATTCCCACAGTCATGTGGGATTTTTCTTCCCCGACCAGCTCCTACCCAGAGTTCAGTTTGCTATGGGCTCAGCTGGAAAGACTGGGACCACACAGTCAAGTTTCATTCACTTAATGGATGCATCTCAGGAAGTGCTCCTCAAATTTCCTGACCAACACCCCAGGTGTCTTATCTCTCAGGCCTGGTTGATGCCGGGACCTACTGTGGTCTGTAGACCTGTATGTTTTATTTTTATGTGAGTGCAAATTGTTTGCATGCATTATAGTGTGTGTGTGTGTGTGTGTGTGTGTGTGTGTGTGTGTGTGTGTGTGTGTGTGTGTGTGTGTGTTGATTCAATTAATTTCAAGAATGAACAAAATGGAAAATGGCGAACGAATTCTGTTCCTGTGTCATGTAAGTTTGCAGTCAATACTATTGTAACCAGCAAACAAGCAATTTGAAAGGGAAAAGAGTTAGAAAATTTATAAACCCAACGAATAAGTGCCACCAAAAATACACTGAACAACAACAATATCAGCAGACACTGCAGAATGAATTGACTGCTAGTGTTCACTCTGAACAGTGTGCATCTCAAGTTGGCATGCATGTTACAACTTGTTATTGGATGATCAACTTCATCAAGTGTGTTTGGAACGTGGTGACAGTCCTGAGATAACCTCTGCTGTTGACGGGACTATAATTTTAATCTTAATCTTAATCTTAATCATCAAGTGTGCAAGAAGTTCCAGATAAAAATTAAGGCTTTTATATCAAAGAAAGGAAAAGACTTTACAGAGTTAAAGAAAGAGATCTAGACAAGAGGGAACTGTGGGCACAGAACTTCCTGACCACCAGAGAGCTTTATTATGTACAGACTATTGTACTCAAAAAGACCCTGGCTTTTTTCAGGGAGTGGGAAAACATATAATGAAGCTATACAAAGATAATACATATTACTGCAAGCAAATGGGCAAAACTGAAAGAAAAAGATCAAAGTATAATTTGTACTTCAAAGAAAACAGATCTCAATGAGTTACAGTGGAACACATATGAAAAGTGATAGAAATACATACAATGTATGAAAATGTTACCCAGTCTTTCTTTCTGTCTTCTTGTTTGTTTGTTGTAGTGTAGAAAAGTTATCAACAGTTTTACTTTTCCATCATTCTTTTATTGTTACCTTTGAGTGCTGTTTAGATCAAATCATCTTAAATTCCCTAACAAACCAACCCTGGCAAAGAAATGGCTGTTCCCATGTGCAGGTGCATGCACGTGTGTGTGTGTGTGTGTGTGTGTGTGTGTGTGTGTGTGTGTGTGTGTGTGTGTGTGTGTGCGTGTGTGTGTACTTGCACATGTGTGTGTGTGTGTGTGTGTGTGTGTGTGTGTGCGTGCGCGTGCGTGTGAGTGTGTTGTGTGTGCGTGTGTGTGTGTGTGTGTGTGTGTGTATGTCACTATGTATGTGTGTGTGTGTGTGTGTGTGTGTGTGTGCAGGCATCTGATCATGTGTGTGTAAACTTGTGCTAACACACAGAAGAATTTATATCTCTTCATCATTACACTGATAATTATTTTTCATTAATCTCTCGATCTGCTGAAGTGTCCATCCGTCTCACTGTCTCTTCCTGTTCATTTCTCACTCTCTGGCAGTGCAAACATGTTGCGTTCACACACACACACACACACACACACACACACACACACACACACGATTCAGCAAACGCACGTGGCCATGTTGATGTGAGACCGAGTTCGCCATGTGGCCACCATGTTCATTTATGGTCTCGTTAGCTTGGTTTTCCTCATTTATTTCTGTACTTTCTAAAAAACAAAAGCAATACATTTGTTTTCCAATGTCATGTTCTCTATGTAATGAACATTACTGTGAAGCTGAAATTAAGACGAACACACCTCTACCTGGGTTTCCGTAGACGCCCATTCTGACGTATTGCTGAACTGTTACAAGTAGAAATTATCGTTCTTTAATACGACAAATCACTTTTTTACTGGATACGAAAGACTGAATACCGATACTCCAAGAAAAAAGAACTTAGTCACTTCCCATGCGAGCACGAACACGCGCACACCTCCTCTCTGTCTCTCTCTCTCTCTCTCTCTCTCTCTCTCTCTCTCTCTCTCTCTCTCTCTCTCTCTCTCTCTCTCTCTCTATCGCACCCACTCTTGCCTCATTCTCCCCCACCCTCTCTCTCTCTCTCTCTCTCTCTCTCTCTCTCTCTCTCTCTCTTCTCTTATATCTCTCTCTGTTCTCGGTTTATATAAATGATCTCCCTCTTTATATTGAGGATTCATGTGAACTCTTTTGTGATGATACCACTGTCCATACAAGTAACTCCAGCTTGGAAGCTGTTTTCACTTCATTACAGAAGAATGCTAATATCTTAAGTAATTGGTGCAATGTGAATCACATGTCACTGAATCCTAACAAAACAAAAATAATGCTGATAACAACAAGGCAGAGAAGACAAAACATAACCACACAGCCTCCATCTGTTTTTAACAATAATCAGGAAACTGAAGTGGTGGATAGCCATCGAGTTCTAGGGGTAGGCCTATATGTTGATAATAATCTTTCTCGGTCTTATGACCTTCGCAGTTTATGTAAATCAATATCCAGACAAACATATCAGCTGTGCAGGATTAAGCATTTCTTAAACCATCATGCCAGGAAATTGTTCCTATACGCACATGTTCTCTCTTCAATCAATTATTGTTCAACACTATTTGATTCTGCTAGTGCTAATGCCATGAAACCTCTTACGAGTGTCTACAAAAGAGCGCTTAAATTGTACGTACACGGTCCACACATGCCCTGCATTCACACACATTATCCACAATCATCATGATTATGCGGCGAGGGACAGACATCCGCCGCAGGGCGCTTTTCGTTTCTTCTTGTGTGGAGATAGGCCACAGTTGCTGACGTTGGGCGACCTGGAGGATGGTCCCAGAGAGGAGGATACCGGAGCCGAGCCTGAGGAGTGCCGGAGGAGTCCGGCGCAGGAAGGAGTCTTCTAGACGCCACTGAGGAGAGCAGCCAGTCTTGCTCCGGATATCTACTCAGCGGAACACTCTTGGGACCGTCTCCAACAACAAGTTATGTGGCAAGTGTGTGTGGTGTATGGGGCGTGGATTTGTGTGAGTGCGCTAGTGTGATCTAATGTATATTGTTATGCCCTGTTTGTTGTATTAGTTTGTTTCTCCCCTTCCTCTTCTATTTGTTGGGGATAGCTTTAGGTGGTGATAGGTTGGGTGGCAGTGAGATCCGGGTGGTGGTGGTGGTGTTTTTTTTTTTTTTTTTTTTTTTTTTTTTTTTTTTTTAGGGCTCCCCTCTATCGGCTTATTTTGTCCCTTAGCGATACTTGGCTCCTGATAGGATCTACACTCTTCTTTGGTTATTTTCTTTTCTTTGTAGTTATTCTTTTTCCTGTCTTTCCTCCCTCTTCTTTGATAGGTGCCCCGATTGGGGTGTTTGATATATTTGGGTAAATTTGTATAATTAAAATTTAATAATATTATTTGTTCCGTACTTCCTGGAGTGGTCTGGAGATAGTGAGTGGTTCAGTGTTGTGTCTCTATGCTCTTTGTCTGTCCTTCCCTCATTCCCCTGACAGGGTCTTTTACCCTTGACAGTATGTGTGTGTGTGCGTGTGTGTGTGTGTGTGTGTGTGTGTGTGTGTGTGTGTGTGTGTGTGCGCGTGCGTATGTGCGTGCGTGCGTGTATGTGTGTGTGTGTGTGTGTGTGTGTGTGTGTGTGTGACTTTATTTATGATCTATATGACATTCTCTCTCCCCCATCCCCCCTCTACACGTGGTGACTGGGTTATCATTATGCATTTTTTCTCCATTTGTGCATCATTTTCATTTTTTCTTCCTGGTGCTTCAAAATCGATTGTCTTGCATCTCCTTAGTATTTTTTGATTGTCAGATTGTTCTAAACATGCTCTTTCCTGCACCCCACTCACGTCTCTCTCTCCTCTCTCCCCCCCTCCCTTCCTCTCTCTCTCTCTGTCTCTAATTTTACTTTTTCTTTTGTTTCTTTTCTTTTCTTTTTTTTTTAATTCCGCATCTTATTTTAGTTCTAGCCACTTTTTGCATGCTTTCTTTTGTTGTCTCATTTTAGTTTGCATTGCTGACCCTACTCAGGGCGAGGACTGGATGTAAAAAACAAACACATCATTGCTTATCTATTGTCCTCGTAAATAAAGAATTTTGTCTTGTCTTGTCTTCTCTTGTCTTGTCTTATCTCTGTGTGCGTGTGTGTGTGGCTTCAATTTAACGTCTTTTCACCATTGGTGATGTTAGACGGAGGCTAAAAATAAAAATGGAAAGGGGTGGGGGGGGCGGAGAGAGAGAGAGAGAGAGAGAGAGAGAGAGAGAGAGAGAGAGAGAGAGAGAGAGAGAGAGAGACGAAACGAAACGAAATTTTTTTTTACCAGGATAATAGGATAAGTATATAAATTTATTTATACTTTTTTCCACCCAGTTCTGGGGACACATACACACACTCAAATATGTACAGAACAACCAATTAATTATTTCGCTATATACAACTGAAGTCAATATCAATGACAAAATATGAGAACTAATAATACTATAATGCATCAGGGGATTGGGAGGGGAGGTTGGAAACGGGAGGGGGAAGGCAGAGAGGGAAAGTGGAGAATAAAGGGTGAGGACTTGGGATGGGGAATGGGAAGGGGAGGGGGTAAGTGAAGCAGGGCAGTTATGGCGGGAGGCATCGATGTATGGTAAATATAGGCTAGTGCCGTTTACCCCCCCTCCACTTTTACACGCACACACACATATCATAAAGTAATTAGGCATAGACGAATACAAGTATATACTTTCAGATAATTGTAACCTTCTATTCACATTTGAAATAAGCATGAAATGATTTAGTTTATGAATAAGAATTTATGCAAGAGTTGTTTAAAATGATACGATGTTTTGAATAAGGAATTTTTTATAGGCTGTCTTGAAAGAATTAATGCTCCCCTTTTCTTTAATGTTTAATGGTAGGGAATTCCAAAGTGTTCCGCCGGAGTAGATAAGACTAGTTTTGAAAAGATCAGTTCTTGGTCGACGGATAAGTACGTTATTAGTGTAACGTGACTGATTGAGAGGAAATTTAGCGGTTAAAGTAGGAGGTGCGTAACCGTTCATAATTCTGTACATCATTATTGCTTTGTTGTATTGAAGTTTGAGTGACAAAGGAAGAATGTTTAGTTTGATATAGTCTTGAGGGGTTAATGAAGATGATTTTAGAAGTATAGCCGTGAGGGCTCGTTTATTAACCCTGGCTAGAGGTTTCAGTGAATTAGCACTACACGAATCATAAAGAGTAGAGGCATAATCAATAAATGATTGAATATATGCATGGTAAAAGTGCTTACGTGCGTTTATATCAAGAAATTTTTTTTTTTTTTCAGCTGGAATACTTTTTGCGACACGCGTTTGCTTAAAGAAGTAAAATGGGGTGCCCAGGTGAGATTATTGTAAGGGTAGTGGATTGGAGATGATAAGGAGGAGGGAAGAGGGGTAGGAGATGGGGAAGAGAGCGAGTTGACACATCAACTTCCACACCAACACCAGCTCGTTGGTTTCTCTCTCTTTTTATTTTAAATCATGGTTGGATTGAACCAACCATAACCAAACCACCGACCTATTAAGACATAAACAACAATAATCATAAACACATGAGGTATTATATGTTAACACACGCAGAAAAACATCATCAATCAAATTAAGCCAAGATTAAAGTGCAGGATTTACAACAAACATCAACACAAAAGGCCTCCCCGTTGCGAACGGTAGGAGATACAACATACATTTGCAATCAATAACATAACCATATCATAAACATAACATTTACCATAGGCGATCCCCGTTGAGAACGGCAGGATCAACAACATGATAATTTCATTATTAACATTGAGACTCCCCGTTGCGAACGGCAGGAGTTACATACGGTCAAAAGCATGGATCATGATTTCATAGCGAAGAACAGTATTATAAGTGAACAAACATTTAAGCACACACACTCAAAATGGAACTCCCGTTGCGAACGGCAGGAGCAATGAACAATAAATGAAATTAATTAACATCCAATTTTTTCAACAAACAATTACACAATTGTATGAACAAAAAAGCATATGTGTAGTGTCCACACATATGATTAAACTCAGAAAAGACACATCTTGCACATTAACATGCCAGCTAAAGCTATCTTTCTTTCTCAGCACACACACACCCACCTCAGGACAGTGCGTGTACACGCTATGGCTCCACGTGTCACCTGTTAGGCCTACACCCCGGCCCAACAATGGCAGTTGCTTTTCAGCCCTGCAATGGACCCACGGGTGTAAATATATTGAACAAGCGAACACTCACAGACTAACAGATGCAGCGACCGGATAAACAAACTGACTGACCAGTGGCTACTCGTGCACAAAATAGGCACAAGAACGCACAAGGAACCGAGCAGCATTCAAGTAATTAACTGCCTAATTACTCAGCCAAGTAACCACGTAACCCTTCAGTCGCTCAGATAATGAAACAATCGAACAAACAAGTAAAACACTTGTTTGTAACAGGTACCAACCCAGACACACAGAGGAATAATCAAACTAGCTTCACTGGCTGTATCTTAATCATTTGCTCAGGCCGCCGTGCGTTTCATCACTGTGTGTCTTAAACCTATCCGTCTCGCCAGCAAACAAGGGCGACGTTTACATGCTAGTTTGTCCAGTGTTCGAACACAAGGAACCTGCAGGGCGCGCGTTAAAAACTTTAACCACTAATCACAATAAAAGACAGCAACGTCTGTAATCTATGTTTAATGGCATCGATTTGTTGATTACTCACCATAAAATCTGTGACAATACTGAATAACTTTCTCATTTCATTCTTATTAAGCGCCAGCACCTGCTTAGTTACAAAGTTACCTGAATAATTGACTGTGGAAATTCGGTATATCACATTTCCAGTTGATAAGAAATTGGGGTTTGTACAATAAAAATGTAAGAACACAGAACTTTTAACTTCCATTTACTAAAGTTGTTTCACGAAGATAGTACTCTATCTGCCCTCACTCTAGGTAAAACATAGTCAAACCAAAGGTAAAAACCATGAACATACCTTTACATTCACAACACCTGAACCAGCGTCACAGCCTTCACCCGATTCTGCTCAGTGAAGAAATGATCTCAGAGCCAGAACGCTGGGAGTATATAGGCCTTCCATCCCCTTTGAACAAGATCTTTCGAGAAAGTCTATTGTGGTCTGCGTCACAATAGAACGACTACAAGTGTCTTAAGTGCCTAGGATCTGGCCTTTGTGGGCTGCTCTTCAACGAACATTCTATCCCATACGGTCCGACAACCAACTGGGCCGACCGCCATGTAAGTGGCTGGATCTGTAGAAGTGCAGAGGAACAGACCCTTCAGACTTGGTACCTAGAGCAAAGTCCAGCATCCCACCTAAAAGATGTTTACCTAAAATCTCAAGTCTGCCTCAGCTTATACTCAGTCTCCCGGACCAAACCATCCAGACCAGCCATGGTCAAAGGGAGGCTCTCAAGAGCCCCAGCAAAGGCGACACCAATTACGATGTGGCTGAAGTCTAATGCTGTCTCTCTCCAAAACCAGTCTGCCCAGACCAGCCGTTGGCAAATTGTCTGCTAACTGACCAGCCTCTTAACTGGCATTCCAGCCTACCAGCTAGGTTGCCCCTCACTGCGATTCTATCCCGCGTTAAGGGGTTAACCACTACAACTCTCTGTCTCAAACGGCTGGGCAGAATCGTACCCTTTACATATTCTCCCCCGCTGCAATTCATGGTCCCCATGAATTATTATCACAAAATCCAGGCACAACAGTCCATTGATCAAGAAAATAGGCATGTGCCACGACGACGCACCACATACTTGAACATGACTTACGACAGTCATATGTGAGGCATACACACACAAGTTCTGAGTTCACCCCTCCTATGCTACAATGGGGAGAACCTGGAATTATCCAACAACCCATTCATCCAGCCGCCGCCCACTTCCTTTCGTGTGGGGAGGTTTGAGTGCGTGTTTCGCCAACCTACAGCAACACAACTCCGACTTAGACAAGTCCACACAGTCATACTGTGTCAGCACGTTGTTGCATGATCTCATAATGCCTATTAAAAAAATCTGACTTTTGAGTCACTTAAAGTCAACGACCACATAGTTTGGCAAACTATGTTACACACACACAAAGTTCATATCATTGTTGACAACGAGGAATCATTAGAATACACGACAAAAAATACACATGCTACTCTTGTTATAGCTCCATCAACAGCAGCGAACATAGCACTAATGAACTCAAACCATTTGCACATGTACCATGCCATCGCTCTGCAGCGAGTGCTTTCCTTCATAGTGCAAATCCATTATCTTTCAACACACAAAAAACTCTACCGCGACATAACCCACATTATGTCCAGCAGAATATCAATAAACAAAGGGACCTAACTCTCCCTTTTACCAAACGATTACACAGTAAACTTCTATCAAGGATAAAACACGATTTGTTTTCAACCACAGTGCAAAAAAAATCTTCCTCACACATTTAAAAACACAAATCATTGAAACTCGTTTCCGTCAATAAAAAAATTCACCAAAAAAAACTCTTATGATTCATGGCAGTCATTACCAGACTAGCAAAGAGCGATCAGCTCCGGCTCTTACGTTTATGTTGGAACGTTCTCACACATTTGGTCTCCCTTGCAGACCTGTGGAGAGACTTCTCGGGGCGTGGGGGACAGTGATGAAAAAGGAATTTCCCGATTTCTACCCTAGTCTCCTCCTCTTACCCATCCAAACCATCCCATGGTTTATGGTGTAAGGGTCAGCCTAGCCACACTTAATTCACCCCTTTTCCCCAGAAAGGTTTTTAAACCTTCCTATCACCACCTAGTACCTGGTTCCATATCACCACTTTATCTCCACCCCGGAGATCCAAAATGGACTGTCTATGCCAGTCTTGTACAAAGGCAGCTTTCTGGGAATGCTCCCCCGCTTTGTCAAGAGCCATCTTCAATCGCTTTAGCTTGTCTTCCAGCCATTTTTCAAGGCGCTGACTTCCAGACGCCTTCACATTCCTACATTCTTTAAACTCCTGGAGGTGCCTTACTACCCACTCCGAATATAGGCACAATGGCTTCCCTTCGTACCGTTACCATCATTTTCTCTCTGGACTTCCGTTTGTCAATAATTTCTCTCAATCTTTTACGTTCAGCTACTACATTCATAGTAGCTTGAGTCATCTTAATCGCTTTCCAGATTAATGTATCCATGACAAACTGAACAACAACACAACAACAACAACAACAACAACAACAACCAAAGAACAAGCAGGCCTTCAAAAATCAAATTTCTCACCCACATTTCACAGTAAAAAATTATGGGTATTCTGCCTACCATTTACGGCAGTCACACCAACACGACAAAAATCATACTAATTATGAATAGTCAGTGACTACAGGCACACACATCTAGCAACATCCTGCGCGGCGCGAAGTCTCCCCCTTCCCTCGACCTGTAAGGGATACACTTCCCACCACTCAACTACGAGTCCTTCACCGTCCGATGAGGCACTGATCCTTCCAGCAGCGTGTTGGGCCTTGGGCGCCTACCACAACTGACCGCTCTCCACGCTGAGGCCTGGGGCTGCTCCTTCAACAACAGTGGACCGCGCAGGCCCAGTTTCTAAACAATACCAAACACTACTTGCGAGTTGTCCTTGTCGTCGCTGGGGCTCCCGCGTCCTGAGGTCGGCATGTTCGATCCTGTCGGCGACGCCATTTTGTAAGGGTAGTGGTTGTTGGAGATAAGGAGGGAAGAGGGGTAGGAGATGGGGAAGAGAGCGAGTTGACACATCAACTTCCACACCAACACCAGCTCGTTGGTTTCCTCTCTCTTTTTATTTTAAATCATGGTTGGATTGAACCAACCATAACCAAACCACCGACCTCAGGACAGTGCGTGCTACACGCTATGGCTCCACGTGTCACCTGTTAGGCCTACACCCCGGCCCAACAATGGCAGTTGCTTTTCAGCCCTTTACATTCACAAACACCTGAACCAGCGTCACAGCCTTCACCCCACTCTGCTCAGTGAAGAAAAATCTCAGAGCCAGAACGCTGGGAGTATATAGGCCTTCCATCCCCTTTGAACAAGATCTTTCGAGAAAGTCTATTGTGGTCTGCGTCACAATAGAACGACTACAAGTGTCTTAAGTGCCTAGGATCTGGCCTTGTGGGCTGCTCTTCAACGAACATTCTATCCCCTAGGGTCCGACAACAACTGGGCCGACCGCCATGTAAGTAAGGCTGGATCTGTAGAAGTGCAGAGGAACAGACCCTTCAGACTTTGTACCTAGAGCAAAGTCCAGCATCCCACCTACAAGATGTTTACCTAAAATCTCAAGTCCAGCTCAGCTTATACTCAGTCTCCCGGACCAAACCATCCAGACCAGCCATGGTCAAAGGGAGGTTCTCAAGAGCCCCAGCAAGGCGACACCAATTACGATGTGGCTGAAGTCTAATGGCTGTCTCTCCAAAACCAGTCTGCCCAGACCAGCCGTTGGCAATTGTCTGCTAACTGACCAGCCTCTTAACTGGCATTCCAGCCTACCAGCTAGGTTGCCCCTCACTGCGATTATATCCCGCGTTTAGGGGTTAACCACTACAACTCTCTGTCTCAACGGCTGGGCAGAATCGTACCCTTTATTGTCGTAAAAAATGGACTGCTTGTTACGTAAGAAGACTGTATGCTGACGGTCAGTAAGAAACGATTTTATTAGTAAAAGGGCGTTATCAGAGAATTTGTAAAGTACCAGTTTTTTCAGTAGTAATATATGGTCTATAACATCGAATGCTTTTGCAAAATCAACGAATAAAACTCCAGTAAATTTCAAATCATCAATATTGGTTAACCATTGATCAACGAGGTTTGATAGTGCTGTGTGGCAAGAGTGGTTAGCTCTAAATCCAGACTGGCTGGGATGAAGCAAATCGTACTTTGAGATATGAGACATGGCATGTTTGTTTATATGTTTTTGTAATGGTTTGGAGAGAACAGAAATAAGTGAAATGGGTCTATAATTAGAAGGATCAGTTTTATCGCCAGATTTGTAGATTGGTATTATCTTAGCTTGCTTGAGAATATTTGGAAAGTAACATTTATCTATACAAAGGTTATAATAGAAAAGTCAAGGAGTCAGCAATGAGAGGGGCACTGAGTTTCAAAATCTTCCCATCTAAGTCGTCAAGACCACGTGTACCTGTCTGTTTCATATGCACAAGATAGAAGTAAACATCGTATAACTTTATAGGGGGAATAACTAATTCTGATTTAATCGCTTTAGACTCACTGTAATCGATCAAGAGTTTTAGGTCATTGGCTTTCGAGTCATCGTGTTTCACAGTTTGATCAGCAATATTAGAAAAATGATGGTTTAGAGTATCAGCAGATATATCACTCGGAGTTTGTGTTGGTTTTGTCAAGATTTTTTGTGTGAGAGAGTGTTTATTGCCTTCGAAATTGTTTTAGAGTTATTTTTAGAGTTGTTATAAACTAGGTTTCTAAAATATTTCTGTTTTGAACTGCGTAGCATAGATGTAACTTTATTTCTTTGTTTCTTAAACTGATCAAACTGTTTATTTTTTAATAAAGTATCTCTTAACCATATAGCTTCTTGAATTTCATCTGTAAGCCACGGGGGTTTGGGGGAATGTTTAACTCTTTTGTTTTTAAACGGAGCGTGTTTGTTGTAAATCTCTATAAAGTTTCTGTGCCAAAATTCAAAGGCTTCATCAGGGTTAGTGTATTGATAACTTGAGATAATGATGAATAGGCTAAGTCAAATAAGAAAGAATCCCGATTAAAGTCGGCAAATGATCTATATGTGACAACTTTATGTCCAGTTTTAGGAATTTTGTACCTTTCTTTAACCAAGTGACACATACAGGTAAATGATCACTGTAGCCACAATGTGGAGAGCATATTTTCAATGATGTTTTGTTTTGTGTTAGCATAGATGTGATCTATTAAAGTTGCAGATGTTGGGGTAATCCGTGTTGGTGAATCAATTAACTGAGACAGGCCTAAATTACTGCACGTTATATTCCATCGATTATTGATCTTTAGGAGGTCTATATTAAAATCACCCAGGAGAATCGTTTCGTTTCCAGCAAGTAAAACAGCTTCCATCATGTCGTTAAATTTATCATGCCAGTCAAGGCATTCTGCGGGGTTTCTGTATAAGAATCCTACTAAGATTGGTTTGTTTTTTCTTAATATTGACTTCGACCCAGATTGATTCAATACCGTAACATTCAAAAGAATAATTCGTTGACACCTAAGAGACTGACTTGAATAAAGTATTAGGCCAGTTTGCATTGGGAGAGTAGGGTCAAGGCGAATATGATTGTAACCAGGTACTGAAACGTCAGTGTTAGGAATATGTTTAGTTAATCTAGATTCAGCACAGCAGAATAGGTGGAACTGCTTTCCGGAATTATAAAGTATGGAAGACAGTTCATCACGTTTGTTAATCAATCTATTAATATTTAAAAATCCAATTCTGAGACCTTCCTTAGAAGGCCACGTGTTCACTGTGACATTGGTAAAAGAGAAATCAATAATCGGAATTGGAACAAAAATCAGAAGTACAGAATGACATGTCTACAAATATAGTTTAAAGGATGATAAATAAATGCGAATATAGAGCAACTCGAGAAAGAAATCACAATTCAAGTGTGTATCACACACGGCACCAAGAAAATAATTAAGCAAAACCGTTCCAAAATACACACAAAACAAATTGAGATAAAGTAAATGAATAATCAACAGATAAACAGTAAGAAGGTAAATCAGAAAACCGTAAGAAAGTGGAAAATCGTTATCAGATTTCTACTAAAGACTAAATGGAATAACAGCAATATCAAAACTACAAAGGGGGGGCGTCACCACTGCAAGTCGCCCAGGAACTAGAATCAATCAGTAAATACACACAAATGGAATATGGTATGGTATACACACAAATGGAATATAGTGCAACTCGATAAAGAAATCACAAATCAAGTGTATTCCACACACGGGACCAAGAAAAATAATTAAGCAAAACCGTTCCAAAACACACACACAAAACAAATTGAGATAAAGTAAATGAATAATCAATAGGCAAACAGTAAGAAGTAAAGTAGAAAACCGTAAGAAAATGGTAAATCGTTATCAGATTCCTACTGAAGACTAAATGGAATAATACCAATATCAAAACTACAAAGGGAGCGTCACCACTGCAAGTCGCCCGGGAACTAGAATCAATCAGTAAATACACACAAATGGAATACGGTATGTACATCGAATCTTCAAGATCTTCAATATTCTAAGGAAGATCAACCACAAGTTTGAGAACCACTCATAATTTGGAGTTAGGCAACTGAAACACGGATCTTTCTCTCTCTCTCTCATCTCTCCCTCTCTCTCTCTCTCTCTCTCTCTCTCTCTCTCTCTCTCTCTCTCTCTCTCTCTCTCTCCCTCTCTCTCTCTCCTCTCTCTCTCTCTCTCTCACACACACACACACGCGCGCACACATTCAGAGTAACACACACACACACACACACACACACACACACACACACACACACACACACACACACACACACACACACACATGTGTGTGCGTGCGCGTGCGCGCAGTGTACGCATTAGCATAAGCGCCCTTTAAACACTGCTTGCAGACACATACACACACACATAGAAGAGTGATTTTCATGACATGTGTATATTGCTGTTTAGTGCCATGTCAATCTCTGCTATTGGTAGTGTTGAATATTCAACATTTGGGAAGTCATCAAGTTTAATAAATGTAAATAACGATTCATGTCACTTATAGGAGGGATGGGATGGGCATTGGGCAAAATGTTCATGTGACGAGGGGCTGGAAAGGCATCAGGATTCAGACCATAATACTGTGACCCTGTGTCAATGCCAGTGTACATTTGAGGGGTGGGCTGTCTGTGTGGGGATGGGTGAGGGGCAGGGGATTCGTAAGGGTCCGGACTAAAATACGATGCCCCCGACTCTGTGCCAGAGTTGACACGGCGGTTGGGCAGTTTGTGTGGGGGTGGGTGAGGGTGAAGCAGGGGTTCTGGCTGGGAGGGGCGATATTGAGTGTTAGTTTGTTTTATCAAAGAGGGGAAATGTTGCATTGACTGTAATGGGGGTACACCATTATCCATAGTTCGGCCACTGTTATAGCCAAGATCTTCCTGGTGTTGGGAGAACACATGGCTATATCCAGAGGTCTGGTTTGGGTCTAGTGGACTGTGATCCGCAGTAGAATTGGAATGCACGCCACTTTGAGTAATATTACCAGTATGGATGTTAGGACTGAATAAGTTTCGGGGATCAGGATCATGCATATTGATGGAATATGGGAAAAGGTGAGGAGGGCAGGGATTATACCGGGTATCACGGGTGTTGTTGGCAGGTTGGGAGGAGCGGGGAATGCGGTGGGAAGAGGAATACATTTTCCGTTCAGTAGACATGTCAGATGGAAAGTCATCGTTAAGTCTTACATTGCCAGAACTGGATCTGAACTGAACTCTCGTCTCGTGGCTGATCCCGTTCTCTTTGGTTGTCTCTGAGCGGAGGCAGTGTGTCCACCAGCCAATTCAAGATAGTTCGCTTGAATCTTGAAGCCAACTGGGCTGTACCTTAAAGACTGGGTGGGTAAGGTCTTGGTACATGATAAGCTTTGGAGCATCAGAGGCTAAAACATCAGTGTTATCCAGAAGGGTGATTTTGGAATCACAGCAAGCTTGTTTGAGATTCCTATTTGACGGGAAAACAAAATTGTTGAGATTGTGCCTGCCTTTTGCAGGAATTACGGAGCTTAATGCTAGTTTGGAAGCTGGAAAAACTTGATGGCATAGGTTTATTAATTGCGTCCACTGTTGAACGGAAACCTGTTCAGAGGAGCAGTCAGTGATGCCAATATGAATGATCAGCGCTTTAATTTTATGATTAGTAGGTTGGCGAATAAGCCATTGTTTCAAATCATAGGTAGATATGCCTGAGACACATATTTTAAACAATTATATAAGCGCAGTGCTAATCTCTTTGGGTCCAAAAACTTTAAGACAGAGTCACCGATTAAAAGTGCAGTTGCTCGATCATTAACTGAAACTGTGTTTAAAATGTCACGTGGACAGAGGTCCGGACTTGTTTTCTCGGGAGATGGAGACGAACGTCTCTTGTCACTATCAGCATCATTGTGTTTCTGAGCGTTATTATCACTGAGTGTCGTGATATATGAGTCTCTCTCGGACAAAGGGTCAAACATATTACTGACGGGAATAGCGTAGTCAGTAGTGATGGGAACTGTAGGGGGATCTTCTTTACAAACGTCAGGTCGGGCAGGAAGATCAGTTGAATCAGAGTGTGAAGCAACAGGGTCATTCACTTCACAAGGCCTGTTGCCGATATCAGCTGGGTCAGCCTCAGATGTGGGGCACTGTCCTTGTGAGGCAGGGGGTCTACTCTCCATACAGCTGGTGTCACTGCAGTGGTCAGATCGATGCACCACGGGTGCAGACGACTGTCGTGGTGAGGCAGGGGGTCTGCTCTCCATACAGCTGGTGTCACTGCAGTGGTCAGATCGATGTACCACGGGTGCAGACGACTGTCGTGGTGAGGCAGGGGGTCTGCTCTCCATACAGCTGGTGTCACTGCAGTGGTCAGATCGATGCACCACGGGTGCAGACGACTGTCGTGGTGAGTTAGGGGGTCTGTTCTCTACACTGCCGGTGTCGCTAGGGTGCATAACTGGCTGAACCTCAGATGTGGAGGACTGGACAATTCGTTGGGGAGCATGACCACTCTCCACACAACTGGAGTCTCCACAGTGGTCAGTGGAATGCTGGACAGGGACACAGGGAGTAGCCAGATGGGACTGTGGGTTATACGGGTTACTGTCCCGAGCAGTTGTTTGAGAGTTGGTGGGAGTAAGATGATTGGCTGTGGTGTGTGATCTATGTGTGATCTATACTGAGTCTTCACTGTTATGCTGTGTACTGGCGTCGACTGCTGACTTTTTGGATTTCAGGATCTTCATTTCTGAACGCAAGCTGCTAAGTTGAGACTTGAATGACTGGTTCTCTTTTGTTAAAACATCTAAGGAATCACTTAATTGGGATATTTTGATTTCGAGATCGTCAATTCTTGAGTAGATGGAGTGCCTACTGGACTTGATGAAAGTTTTTAGTTCATTCTTTGTTGCTGTTTTGGCGTCCTCAATCAGTGACACGATTGAGTGTTTCAGATCTTGTTGGGATCCACCCAAATCATCTATTACTTCTATGAGTTGTTGGGATTGTTGTCTGCATGAGTGGACAAGGGGACTCAAGACTTTGTTTTTGGTTTGCCGAGGGCAAAGTGTGCGTCTGCGGAGTTTTTTACTTTTGGAGCCAAGAGGCGTTGACTTGAACTTCTCTGGTTCCATGTCAGCGGGAAAGAGTGACGCTAATGCTGGGGATGGGGTGGGCGGGTGCAGGACAACTTGCTGACGAGACTTCGGACAGGACAGAATCAGTGAACCGTCACTGACTGAACAGGGTGGGGATGAACAAGAAGCAAGTGAAGCAGTATTTTCTTCACTGGCTGTTGTTGGCTCTCCGTGGGGACTTGTCTCATGCAAGGGCTCGGTCGCAGCTGCTGACTGACAGTGGGGATCCATGGTGAAGGTGGTGAGGGTTGACACAGGTTCATGGTGGAGGTGGTCAGGGTTGACAGGTCCATGGTGGAGGTGGTCAGGGTTGCAGGGCCAAGTGGGTGGATGAAGGTCAAGGGGATGCTAAGTACGGACGAGGTTAGACTTTCGATGTCCTTGTCGAGCAGAAATGTACTCACAGGATGTTTTTCAGTCTTTCACATTCTTCTTGACCCCAGAGGGTGCAGTCTCTTCCTTGGGCAAGAAGAGTGCCCGACATTTGAGAAGTCTTGAAATATAGAATAATAGTAATTCTTTTAGATGTATTCCAGAAGACACGTATAGTAGTTTTGGCGAGTTCAGTTGGAAGTCCTTGGATCCATAGCACAGATGGAAAGGGTATCGATTCATCATTGTAATCAAAATCAGTGACTTGTAGTTTCACACAACTATCATAGATGGCTGAGTAACGGTAGAGAAGGATATTCCGCCAGACGCACAGTTCATCTTCTCCACACCAAAAAATCTTCTGGATTGCGTCAGCGGTGTCGATCAGTTTGTTACCATTTGAAACTGTATTAATTACATGTGTCTGTGGCGAATCGTTCGAGTTTGAAATCTGGATCAGTTTCGTGTGCTTGTGGCTTATCATTGGGGGGCATTTGTTCAGACATGACACAGGTTAAAAACACGGACTCACGCTACACATACACGCACGTGCCAGCATTGCCATACTCCGATGTTCAAGCACAGGCCATCATTTCCAGATCATTGGTCACACACATGGCCACGGTCACAGGGCGAAACTGGTCACTCACTGTTGCACGGGATACACACCTCCT
>JADBJO010001939.1:22500-42944 GCA_016801955.1 Conus betulinus | reverse complement strand
AACAAGGCAGAGAAGACAAAACATAACCACACAGCCTCCATCTGTTTTTATCAATAATCAGGAAACTGAAGTGGTGGATAGCCATCGAGTTCTAGGGGTAGGCCTATATGTTGATAATAATCTTTCTCGGTCTTATGACCTTCGCAGTTTATGTAAATCAATATCCAGACAAACATATCAGCTGTGCAGGATTAAGCATTTCTTAAACCATCATGCCAGGAAATTGTTTCCTACACGCACATGTTCTCTCTTCAATCAATTATTGTTCAACACTATTTGATTCTGCTAGTGCTAATGCCATGAAACCTCTTACGAGTGTCTACAAAAGAGCGCTTAAATTGTACGTACACGGTCCACACATGCCCTGCATTCACACACATTATCCACAATCATCATGATTATGCGGCGAGGGACAGACATCCGCCGCAGGGCGCTTTTCGTTTCTTCTTGTGTGGAGATAGGCCACAGTTGCTGACGTTGGGCGACCTGGAGGATGGTCCCAGAGAGGAGGATACCGGAGCCGAGCCTGAGGAGTGCCGGAGGAGTCCGGCGCAGGAAGGAGTCTTCTAGACGCCACTGAGGAGAGCAGCCAGTCTTGCTCCGGATATCTACTCAGCGGAACACTCTTGGGACCGTCTCCAACAAACAAGTTATGTGGGCAAGTGTGTGTGTGGTGTATGGGCTGTGGATTTTGTGTGAGTGCGCTAGTGTGATCTAATGTATATTGTTATGCCCTGTTTGTTGTATTAGTTTGTTTCTCCCCTTCCTCTTCTATTTGTTGGGGATAGCTTTAGGTGGTGATAGGTTGGGTGGCAGTGAGATCCGGGTGGTGGTGGTGGTGTTTTTTTTTTTGTTTTTTTTTTTTTTTTTTTTTTAGGGCTCCCCTCTATCGGCTTATTTTGTCCCTTAGCGATACTTGGCTCCTGATAGGATCTACACTCTTCTTTGGTTATTTTCTTTTCTTTGTAGTTATTCTTTTTCCTGTCTTTCCTCCCTCTTCTTTGATAGGTGCCCCGATTGGGGTGTTTGTTTGATATATTTGGGTAAATTTGTATAATTAAAATTTAATAAATATTATTTGTTCCGTACTTCCTGGAGTGGTCTGGAGATAGTGAGTGGTTCAGTGTTGTGTCTCTATGCTCTTTGTCTGTCCTTCCCTCATTCCCCTGACAGGGTCTTTTACCCTTGACAGTATGTGTGTGTGTGCGTGTGTGTGTGTGTGTGTGTGTGTGTGTGTGTGTGTGTGTGTTCGCGTGCGTATGTGCGTGCGTGCGTGTATGTGTGTGTGTGTGTGTGTGTGTGTGTGTGTGTGTGTGTGTGTGTGACTTTATTTATGATCTATATGACATTCTCTCTCCCCCATCCCCCCTCTACACGTGGTGACTGGGTTATCATTATGCATTTTTTCTCCATTTGTGCATCATTTTCATTTTTTCTTCCTGGTGCTTCAAAATCGATTGTCTTGCATCTCCTTAGTATTTTTTGATTGTCAGATTGTTCTAAACATGCTCTTTCCTGCACCCCACTCACGTCTCTCTCTCCCTCTCCCCCCCTCCCTTCCTCTCTCTCTCTCTGTCTCTAATTTTACTTTTTCTTTTGTTTCTTTTCTTTTCTTTTTTTTAATTCCGCATCTTATTTTAGTTCTAGCCACTTTTTGCATGCTTCTTTTTGTTGTCTCATTTTAGTTTGCATTGCTGACCCTACTCAGGGCGAGGACTGGATGTAAAAAAACAAACACATCATTGCTTATCTATTGTCCTCGTAAATAAAGAATTTTGTCTTGTCTTGTCTTCTCTTGTCTTGTCTTATCTCTGTGTGCGTGTGTGTGTGGCTTCAATTTAACGTCTTTTCACCATTGGTGATGTTAGACGGAGGCTGAGAGAGAGACGAAACGAAACGAAATTTTATTTTACCAGGATAATAGGATAAGTATATAATTTATTTATACTTTTTTCCACCCAGTTCTGGGGACACATACACACACTCAAATATGTACAGAACAACCAATTAATTAATTCGCTATATACAACTGAAGTCAATATCAATGACAAAATATGAGAACTAATAATACTATAAATGCATCAGGGGAGGGGGGAGGGGAGGTTGGAGGTTGGGGAGGGGGAAGGCAGAGAGGGAAAGTGGAGAATAAAGGGTGAGGACTTGGGATGGGGGAAATGGAGGGGGAGGGGGTAAGTGAAGCAGGGCAGTTATGGCGGGAGGCATCGATGTATGGTAAATATAGGCTAGTGCCGTTTACCCCCTCCACTTTTACATATTCATAAAGTAATTAAGGCATAGACGAATACAAGTATATACTTTCAGATAATTGTAACCTTCTATTCACATTTGAAATAAGCATGAAATGATTTAGTTTATGAATAAGAATTTATGCAAGAGTTGTTTAAATGATACGATGTTTTGAATAAGGAATTTTTTATAGGCTGTCTTGAAAGAATTAATGCTCCCCTTTCTTTAATGTTTAATGGTAGGGAATTCCAAAGTGTTCCGCCGGAGTAGATAAGACTAGTTTTGAAAAGATCAGTTCTTGGTCGACGGATAAGTACGTTATTAGTGTAACGTGACTGATTGAGAGGAATTTAGCGGTTAAAGTAGGAGGTGCGTAAACCGTTCATAATTCTGTACATCATTATTGCTTTGTTGTATTGAAGTTTGAGTGACAAAGGAAGAATGTTTAGTTTGATATAGTCTTGAGGGGTTAATGAAGATGATTTTAGAAGTATAGCCGTGAGGGCTCGTTTATTAACCCTGGCTAGAGGTTTCAGTGAATTAGCACTACACGAATCATAAAGAGTAGAGGCATAATCAATAAATGATTGAATATATGCATGGTAAAAGTGCTTACGTGCGTTTATATATCAAGAAATTTTTTTTTTATTTTTGTCAGCTGGAATACTTTTTGCGACACGCGTTTGCTTAAAGAAGTAAAATGGGGTGCCCAGGTGAGATTATTGTAAGGGTAGTGGATTGGAGATGATAAGGAGGAGGGAAGAGGGGTAGGAGATGGGGAAGAGAGCGAGACATGAGGTATTATATGTAACACACACGCAGAAAAACATCATCAATCAAATTAAGCCAAGATTAAAGTGCAGGATTTACAACAAACATCAACACAAAAAGCCTCCCCGTTGCGAACGGTAGGAGATACAACATACATTTGCAATCAATAACATAACCATATCATAAACATAACATTTACCATAGGCGATCCCCGTTGAGAACGGCAGGATCAACAACATGATAATTTCATTATTAACATTGAGACTCCCCGTTGCGAACGGCAGGAGTTACATACGGTCAAAAGCATGGATCATGATTTCATAGCGAAGAACAGTATTATAAGTGACAAACATTTAAGCACACACACTCAAAATGGAACTCCCCGTTGCGAACGGCAGGAGCAATGAACAATAAATGAAATTAATTAACATCCAATTTTTCAACAACAATTACACAATTGTATGAAAAAAAAAAGCATATGTGTAGTGTCCACACATATGATTAAACTCAGAAAAGACACATCTTGCACATTAACATGCCAGCTAAAGCTATCTTTCTTTCTCAGCACACACACCCACCTCAGGACAGTGCGTGCTACACACGCTATGGCTCCACGTGTCACCTGTTAGGCCTACACCCCGGCCCACAATGGCAGTTGCTTTTCAGCCCTGCAATGGACCCACGGGTGTAAATATATTGAACAAGCGAACACTCACAGACTAACAGATGCAGCGACCGGAATAAACAAACTGACTGACCAGTGGCTACTCGTGCACAAAATAGGCACAAGAACGCACAAGGAACCGAGCAGCATTCAAGTAATTAACTGCCTAATTACTCAGCCAAGTAAACCACGTAACCCTTCAGTCGCTCAGATAATGGAACAATCGAACAAACAAGTAAAACACTTGTTTGTAACAGGTACCAACCCAGACACACAGAGGAATAATCAAAACTAGCTTCACTGGCTGTATCTTAATCATTTGCTCAGGCCGCCGTGCGGTTTCATCACTGTGTCTTAACCCTATCCGTCTCGCCAGCAAACAAGGGCGACGTTTACATGCTAGTTTGTCCAGTGTTCGAACACAAGGAACCTGCAGGGCGCGCGTTTAAACTTTAACCACTAATCACAATAAAAGACAGCAACGTCTGTAATCTATGTTTAATGGCATCGATTTGTTGATTACTCACCATAAAATCTGTGACAATACTGAATAACTTTCTCATTTCATTCTTATTAAGCGCCAGCACCTGCTTAGTTACAAAGTTACCTGAATAATTGACTGTGGAAATTCGGTATATCACATTTCCAGTTGATAAGAAATTGGGGTTTGTACAATAAAAATGTAAGAACACAGAACTTTTACTTCCATTTACTAAAGTTGTTTCACGAAGATAGTACTCTATCTGCCCTCACTCTAGGTAAAACATAGTCAAACCAAAGGTAAAAACCATGAACATACCTTTACATTCACAACACCTGAACCAGCGTCACAGCCTTCACCCGATTCTGCTCAGTGAAGAAATGATCTCAGAGCCAGAACGCTGGGAGTATATAGGCCTTCCATCCCTTTTTGAACAAGATCTTTCGAGAAAGTCTATTGTGGTCTGCGTCACAATAGAACGACTACAAGTGTCTTAAGTGCCTAGGATCTGGCCTTTGTGGGCTGCTCTTCAACGAAACATTCTATCCCATACGGTCCGACAAACAACTGGGCCGACCGCCATGTAAGTGCTGGATCTGTAGAAGTGCAGAGGAACAGACCCTTCAGACTTGGTACCTAGAGCAAAGTCCAGCATCCCACCTAAAAGATGTTTACCTAAAATCTCAAGTCTGCCTCAGCTTATACTCAGTCTCCCGGACCAAACCATCCAGACCAGCCATGGTCAAAGGGAGGCTCTCAAGAGCCCCAGCAAAGGCGACACCAATTACGATGTGGCTGAAGTCTAATGGCTGTGTCTCTCCAAAACCAGTCTGCCCAGACCAGCCGTTGGCAAATTGTCTGCTAACTGACCAGCCTCTTAACTGGCATTCCAGCCTACCAGCTAGGTTGCCCCTCACTGCGATTCTATCCCGCGTTAAGGGGTTAACCACTACAACTCTCTGTCTCAAACGGCTGGGCAGAATCGTACCCTTTACATATTCTCCCCCCCGCTGCAATTCATGGTCCCCATGAATTATTATCACAAAATCCAGGCACAACAGTCCATTGATCAAGAAAATAGGCATGTGCCACCACGACGACGCCACATACTTGAACATGACTTACGACAGTCATATGTGAGGCATACACACACAAGTTCTGAGTTCACCCCTCCTATGCTACAATGGGGAGAACCTGGAATTATCCAACAACCATTCATCCAGCCGCCGCCCACTTCCTTTCGTGTGGGGAGGTTTGAGTGCGTGTTTCGCCAACCTACAGCAACACAACTCCGACTTAGACAAGTCCACACAGTCATACTGTGTCAGCACGTTGTTGCATGATCTCATAATGCCTATTAAAAAAATCTGACTTTTGAGTCACTAAAGTCAACGACCACATAGTTTGGCAAACTATGTTACACACACACAAAGTTCATATCATTGTTGACAACGAGGAATCATTAGAATACACGACAAAAATACACATGCTACTCTTGTTATAGCTCCATCAACAGCAGCGAACATAGCACTAATGAACTCAAAAACATTTGCACATGTACCATGCCATCGCTCTGCAGCGAGTGCTTTCCTTCATAGTGCAAATCCATTATCTTTCAAACACAAAAAAACTCTACCGCGACATAACCCACATTATGTCCAGCAGAATATCAATAAACAAAGGGACCTAACTCTCCCTTTTACCAAACGATTACACAGTAAAACTTCTATCAAGGATAAAACACGATTTGTTTCAACCACAGTGCAAAAAAAAATCTTCCTCACACATTAAAAACACAAATCATTGAAACTCGTTTCCGTCAATAAAAAAAATTCACCAAAAAAAACTCTTATGATTCATGGCAGTCATTACCAGACTAGCAAAGAGCGATCAGCTCCGGGCTCTTACGTTTATGTTGGAACGTTCTCACACACATTTGGTCTCCCTTGCAGACCTGTGGAGAGACTTCTCGGGGCGTGGGGACAGTGATGAAAAAGGAATTTCCCGATTTCTACCCTAGTCTCCTCCTCTTACCCATCCAAACCATCCCATGGTTTATGGTGTAAGGGTCAGCCCTAGCCACACTTAATTCACACCCTTTTCCCAGAAAGGTTTTTAAACCTTCCTATCACCACCTAGTACCTGTTCCATATCACCACTTTATCTCCACCCCGGAGATCCAAAATGGACTGTCTATGCCAGTCTTGTACAAAGGCAGCTTTCTGGGAATGCTCCCCCGCTTTGTCAAGAGCCATCTTCAATCGCTTTAGCTTGTCTTCCAGCCATTTTTCAAGGCGCTGACTTCCAGACGCCTTCACATTCCTACATTCTTTAAACTCCTGGAGGTGCCTTACTACCCACCTCCGAATATAGGCACAATGGCTTCCCTTCGTACCGTTACCATCATTTTCTCTCTGGACTTCCGTTTGTCAATAATTTCTCTCAATCTTTTACGTTCAGCTACATTCATAGTAGCTTGAGTCATCTTAATCGCTTTCCAGATTAATGTATCCATGACAAACTGAACAACAACAACAACAACAACAACAACAACAACAACAAACCAAAGAAACAGCAGGCCTTCAAAAATCAAATTTCTCACCCACATTTCACAGTAAAAAATTATGGGTATTCTGCCTACCATTTACGGCAGTCACACCAACACGACAAAAATCATACTAATTATGAATAGTCAGTGACTACAGGCACACACATCTAGCAACATCCTGCGCGGCGCGAAGTCTCCCTTCCCTCGACCTGTAAGGGATACACTTCCCACCACTCAACTACGAGTCCTTCACCGTCCGATGAGGCACTGATCCTTCCAGCAGCGTGTTGGGCCTTGGGCGCCTACCACAACTGACCGCTCTCCACGCTGAGGCCTGGGGCTGCTCCTTCAACAACAGTGGACCGCGCAGGCCCAGTTTCTAAACAATACCAAACACTACTTGCGAGTTGTCCTTGTCGTCGCTGGGGCTCCCGCGTCCTGAGGTCGGCATGTTCGATCCTGTCGGCGACGCCATTTTGTAAGGGTAGTGGTGGTTGGAGATAAGGAGGGAAGAGGGGTAGGAGATGGGGAAGAGAGCGAGTTGACACATCAACTTCCACACCAACACCAGCTCGTTGGTTTCCTCTCTCTTTTATTTTAAATCATGGTTGGATTGAACCAACCATAACCAAACCACCGACCTCAGGACAGTGCGTGCTACACGCTATGGCTCCACGTGTCACCTGTTAGGCCTACACCCCGGCCCAACAATGGCAGTTGCTTTTCAGCCCTTTACATTCACAAACACCTGAAACCGTCGTCACAGCCTTCACCCCACTCTGCTCAGTGAAAGAAAATGATCTCAGAGCCAGAACGCTGGGAGTATATAGGCCTTCCATCCCCTTTGAACAAGATCTTTCGAGAAAGTCTATTGTGGTCTGCGTCACAATAGAACGACTACAAGTGTCTTAAGTGCCTAGGATCTGGCCTTTGTGGGCTGCTCTTCAACGAACATTCTATCCCATACGGTCCGACAACCAACTGGGCCGACCGCCATGTAAGTGGCTGGATCTGTAGAAGTGCAGAGGAACAGACCCTTCAGATTTGGTACCTGGAGCAAAGTCCAGCATCCCACCTACAAGATGTTTACCTAAAATCTCAAGTCCAGCTCAGCTTATACTCAGTCTCCCGGACCAAACCATCCAGACCAGCCATGGTCAAAGGAGGTTCTCAAGAGCCCCAGCAAAGGCGACACCAATTACGATGTGGCTGAAGTCTAATGGCTGTCTCTCCAAAACCAGTCTGCCCAGACCAGCCGTTGGCAAATTGTCTGCTAACTGACCAGCCTCTTAACTGGCATTCCAGCCTACCAGCTAGGTTGCCCCTCACTGCGATTATATCCCGCGTTAAGGGGTTAACCACTACAACTCTCTGTCTCAACGGCTGGGCAGAATCGTACCCTTTACATTATGATCTAAGGTGACTCCCAGAACTTTATGGGTACTGACTTCTTCAAGCTGGTTTACACCTATGTATATAGAGGGCATTACAGAAGTTATGTTTTGTCTTTTTTGCCGCGACGTTATAATCATATACTTAGTTTTCTTTTCATTTAAAGACATGTGATTGAGTTTAGTCCAAGTAACTAACTGGTCAACATTCTCTTGCATTTTAACGGATAACTGATGGAGGTTAGAGTGGTTAGAATGAACAGACGTGTCATCCGCGAACAGCCCGCAGGAACCTTTTATGTGTAAGGGTAGATCGTTTACGTAGAGTAGAAAAAGAAGAGGACCAAGAACTGATCCCTGTGGTACACCGTATTTTTGTCGTAAAAAAATGGACTGCTTGTTACGTAAGAAGACTGTATGCTGACGGTCAGTAAGAAACGATTTTATTAGTAAAAGGGCGTTATCAGAGAATTTGTAAAGTACCAGTTTTTTTTTCAGTAGTAATGTATGGTCTATAACGAATGCTTTTGCAAAATCAACGAACAAAAACTCCAGTAAATTTCAAATCATCAATATTGGTTAACCATTGATCAACGAGGTTTGATAGTGCTGTGTGGCAAGAGTGGTTAGCTCTAAATCCAGACTGGCTGGGATGAAGCAAATCGTACTTTGAGATATGATGAGACATGCATGTTTGTTTATATGTTTTTCTAATGGTTTGGAGAGAACAGAAATAAGTGAAATGGGTCTATAATTAGAAGGATCAGTTTTATCGCCAGATTTGTAGATTGGTATTATCTTAGCTTGCTTGAGAATATTTGGAAAGTAACATTTATCTATACAAAGGTTATATAGAAAAGTCAAGGAGTCAGCAATGAGAGGGGCACTGAGTTTCAAAATCTTCCCATCTAAGTCGTCAAGACCACGTGTACCTGTCTGTTTCATATGCACATATAGAAGTAAACATCGTATAACTTTATAGGGGGAATAACTAATTCTGATTTAATCGCTTTAGACTCACTGTAATCGATCAAGAGTTTTAGGTCATGGCTTTCGAGTCATCGTGTTTCACAGTTTGATCAGCAATATTAGAAAAATGATGGTTTAGAGTATCAGCAGATATATCACTCGGATTTGTGTAGGTTTTGTCAAGATTTTTGTGTGAGAGAGTGTTTTATGGCCTTCCAAATTGTTTTAGAGTTATTTTTAGAGTTGTTATAAACTAGGTTTCTAAATATTTCTGTTTTGAACTGCGTAGCATATAGATGTAAACTTTATTTCTTTGTTTCTTAAACTGATCAAACTGTTTATTTTTTTAATAAAGTATCTCTTAACCATATAGCTTCTTGAATTTCATCTGTAAGCCACGGGGGTTTGGGGGAATGTTTAACTCTTTTGGTTTTAAACGGAGCGTGTTTGTTGTAAATCTCTATAAAGTTTCTGTGCCAAAATTCAAAGGCTTCATCAGGGTTAGTGTATTGAAACTTGAGATAATGATGAATGGGCTAAGTCAAATAAGAAAGAATCCCGATTTAAAGTCGGCAAATGATCTATATGTGATAACTTTATGTCCAGTTTTAGGAATTTTTGTACCTTTCTTTAAACCAGTGACACATACAGGTAAATGATCACTGTAGCCACAATGTGGAGAGCATATTTCAATGATGTTTTGTTTTGTGTTAGCATAGATGTGATCTATTAAAGTTGCAGATGTTGGGGTAATCCGTGTTGGTGAATCAATTAACTGAGACAGGCCTAAATTACTGCACGTTATATTCCATCGATTATTGATCTTTAGGAGGTCTATATTAAAATCACCCAGGAGAATAGTTTCGTTTCCAGCAAGTAAAACAGCTTCCATCATGTCGTTAAATTTATCATGCCAGTCAAGGCATTCTGCGGGGTTTCTGTATAAGAATCCTACTAAGATTGGTTGTTTTTCTTAATATTGACTTCGACCCAGATTGATTCAATACCGTAACATTCAAAAGAATTAATTCGTTGACACCTAAGAGACTGACTTGAATAAAGTATTAGGCCAGTTTGCATTGGGAGAGTAGGGTCAAGGCGAATATGATTGTAACCAGGTACTGAAACGTCAGTGTTAGGAATATGTTTAGTTAATCTAGATTCAGCACAGCAGAATAGGTGGAACTGCTTTCCGGAATTATAAAGTATGGAAGACAGTTCATCACGTTTGTTAATCAATCTATTAATATTTAAAAATCCAATTCTGAGACCTTCCTTAGAAGGCCACGTGTTCACTGTGGACATTGGTAAAGAGGAATCAATAATCGGAATTGGAACAAAAATCACAAGTACAGAATGACATGTCTACAAATATAGTTTAAAGGATGATAATAAATGCGAAAATAGAGCAACTCGAGAAAGAAATCACAATTCAAGTGTGTATCACACACGGCACCAAGAAAATAATTAAGCAAAACCGTTCCAAAATACACACAAAACAAAATTGAGATAAAGTAAATGAATAATCAACAGATAAACAGTAAGAAGGTAAATCAGAAAACCGTAAGAAAGTGGAAAATCGTTATCAGATTTCTACTAAAGACTAAATGGAATAACATCAATATCAAAACTACAAAGGGGGCGTCACCACTGCAAGTCGCCCAGGAACTAGAATCAATCAGTAAATACACACAAATGGAATATGGTATGGTATACACACAAATGGAATAGTGCAACTCGATAAAGAAATCACAAATCAAGTGTATTCCACACACGGGACCAAGAAAATAATTAAGCAAAACCGTTCCAAAACACACACAAAACAAATTGAGATAAAGTAAATGAATAATCAATAGGCAAACAGTAAGAAGTAAATAGAAAACCGTAAGAAAATGGTAATCGTTATCAGATTTCTACTGAAGACTAAATGGAATAATATCAATATCAAAACTACAAAGGGAGCGTCACCACTGCAAGTCGCCGGGAACTAGAATCAATCAGTAAATACACACAAATGGAATACGGTATGTACATCGAATTCAAGATCTTCAATATTCTAAGGAAGATCAACCACAAGTTTGAGAACCACTCATAATTTGGAGTTAGGCAACTGAAACACGGATCTTTCTTCTCTCTCTCTCTCTCTCTCTCCCTCTCTCTCTCTCTCTCTCTCTCTCTCTCTCTCTCGCTCTCTCTCTTCTCTCCCTCTCTCTCTCTCTCTCTCTCTCTCTCTCTCTCTCTCACACACACACACGCGCGCACACATTCAGAGTAAACACACACACACACACACACACACACACACACACACACACACACACACACACACACACACACACACACATGTGTGTGCGTGCGCGTGCGCGCAGTGTACGCATTAGCATAAGCGCCCTTAAACACTGCTTGCAGACACATACACACACACATAGAAGAGTGATTTTCATGACATGTGTATATTGCTGTTTAGTGCCATGTCAATCTCTGCTATTGGTAGTGTTGAATATTCAACATTTGGGAAGTCATCAAGTTTAATAAATGTAAATAACGATTCATGTCACTTATAGGAGGGATGGGATGGGCATTGGGCAAAATGTTCATGTGACGAGGGGCTGGAAAGGCATCAGGATTCAGACCATAATACTGTGACCCTGTGTCATGCCAGTGTACATTTGAGGGGTGGGCTGTCTGTGTGGGGATGGGTGAGGGGCAGGGGATTCGTAAGGGTCCGGACTAAAATACGATGCCCCCGACTCTGTGCCAGAGTTGACACGGCGGTTGGGCAGTTTGTGTGGGGGTGGGTGAGGGTGAAGCAGGGGTTCTGGCTGGGGGAGGGGCGATATTGAGTGTTAGTTTGTTTTATCAAAGAGGGGAAATGTTGCATTGACTGTAATGGGGGTACACCATTATCCATAGTTCGGCCACTGTTATAGCCAAGATCTTCCTGGTGTTGGGAGAACACATGGCTATATCCAGAGGTCTGGTTTGGGTCTAGTGGACTGTGATCCGCAGTAGAATTGGAATGCACGCCACTTTGAGTAATATTTACCAGTATGGATGTTAGGACTGAATAAGTTTCGGGGATCAGGATCATGCATATTGATGGAATATGGAAAAGGTGAGGAGGGCAGGGATTATACCGGGTATCACGGGTGTTGTTGGCAGGTTGGGAGGAGCGGGGAATGCGGTGGGAAGAGGAATACATTTTCCGTTCAGTAGACATGTCAGATGGAAAGTCATCGTTAAGTCTTACATTGCCAGAACTGGATCTGAACTGAAACTCTCGTGGCTGATCCCGTTCTCTTTGGTTGTCTCTGAGCGGAGGCAGTGTGTCCACCAGCCAATTCAAGATAGTTCGCTTGAATCTTGAAGCCAACTGGGCTGTACCTTAAAGACTGGGGTGGGTAAGGTCTTGGTACATGATAAGCTTTGGAGCATCAGAGGCTGCGAAAAAACATCAGTGTTATCCAGAAGGGTGATTTTGGAATCACAGCAAGCTTGTTTGAGATTCCTATTTGACGGGAAAACAAAATTGTTGAGATTGTGCCTGCCTTTTGCAGGAATTACGGAGCTTAATGCTAGTTTGGAAGCTGGAAAAACTTGATGGCATAGGTTTATTAATTGCGTCCACTGTTGAACGGAAACCTGTTCAGAGGAGCAGTCAGTGATGCCAATATGAATGATCAGCGCTTTAATTTTATGATTAGTAGGTTGGCGAATAAGCCATTGTTTCAAATCATAGGTAGATATGCCTGAGACACATATTTTAAACAAATTATATAAGCGCAGTGCTAATCTCTTTGGGTCCAAAAACTTTAAGACAGAGTCACCGATTAAAAGTGCAGTTGCTCGATCATTAACTGAAACTGTGTTTAAAATGTCACGTGGACAGAGGTCCGGACTTGTTTTTTTTCTCGGGAGATGGAGAACGTCTCTTGTCACTATCAGCATCATTGTGTTTCTGAGCGTTATTATCACTGAGTGTCGTGATATATGAGTCTCTCTCGGACAAAGGGTCAAACATATTACTGACGGGAATAGCGTAGTCAGTAGTGATGGGAACTGTAGGGGGATCTTCTTTACAAACGTCAGGTCGGGCAGGAAGATCAGTTTGAATCAGAGTGTGAAGCAACAGGGTCATTCACTTCACAAGGCCTGTTGCCGATATCAGCTGGGTCAGCCTCAGATGTGGGGCACTGTCCTTGTGAGGCAGGGGGTCTACTCTCCATACAGCTGGTGTCACTGCAGTGGTCAGATCGATGCACCACGGGTGCAGACGACTGTCGTGGTGAGGCAGGGGGTCTGCTCTCCATACAGCTGGTGTCACTGCAGTGGTCAGATCGATGTACCACGGGTGCAGACGACTGTCGTGGTGAGGCAGGGGGTCTGCTCTCCATACAGCTGGTGTCACTGCAGTGGTCAGATCGATGCACCACGGGTGCAGACGACTGTCGTGGTGAGTTAGGGGGTCTGTTCTCTACACTGCCGGTGTCGCTAGGGTGCATAACTGGCTGAACCTCAGATGTGGAGGACTGGACAATTCGTTGGGGAGCATGACCACTCTCCACACAACTGGAGTCTCCACAGTGGTCAGTGGAATGCTGGACAGGGACACAGGGAGTAGCCAGATGGGACTGTGGGTTATACGGGTTACTGTCCCGAGCAGTTTGTTTGAGAGTTGGTGGGAGTAAGATGATTGGCTGTGGTGTGTGATCTATGTGTGATCTATACTGAGTCTTCACTGTTATGCTGTGTACTGGCGTCGACTGCTGACTTTTTTGGATTTCAGGATCTTCATTTCTGAACGCAAGCTGCTAAGTTGAGACTTGAATGACTGGTTCTCTTTTGTTAAAACATCTAAGGAATCACTTAATTGGGATATTTTGATTTCGAGATCGTCAATTCTGAGTAGATGGAGTGCCTACTGGACTTGATGAAAGTTTTTAGTTCATTCTTTGTTGCTGTTTTGGCGTCCTCAATCAGTGACACGATTGAGTGTTTCAGATCTTGTTGGGATCCACCCAAATCATCTATTACTTCTATGAGTTGTTGGGATTGTTGTCTGCATGAGTGGACAAGGGGACTCAAGACTTTGTTTTTGGTTTGCCGAGGGCAAAGTGTGCGTCTGCGGAGTTTTTTACTTTTGGAGCCAAGAGGCGTTGACTTGAACTTCTCTGGTTCCATGTCAGCGGGAAAGAGTGACGCTAATGCTGGGGATGGGGTGGGCGGGTGCAGGACAACTTGCTGACGAGACTTCGGACAGGACAGAATCAGTGAACCGTCACTGACTGAACAGGGTGGGGATGAACAAGAAGCAAGTGAAGCAGTATTTTTCTTCACTGGCTGTTGTTGGCTCTCCGTGGGGACTTGTCTCATGCAAGGGCTCGGTCGCAGCTGCTGACTGACAGTGGGGATCCATGGTGAAGGTGGTGAGGGTTGACAGGTTCATGGTGGAGGTGGTCAGGGTTGACAGGTCCATGGTGGAGGTGGTCAGGGGTTGCAGGGCCAAGTGGGTGGATGAAGGTCAAGGGGATGCTAAGTACGGACGAGGTTAGACTTTCGATGTCCTTGTCGAGCAGAAATGTACTCACAGGATGTTTCAGTCTTTCACATTCTTCTTGACCCCAGAGGGTGCAGTCTCTTCCTTGGGCAAGAAGAGTGCCCGACATTTGAGAAGTCTTGAAATATAGAATAATAGTAATTCTTTTAGATGTATTCCAGAAGACACGTATAGTAGTTTTGGCGAGTTCATTTGGAAGTCCTTGGATCCATAGCACAGATGGAAAGGGTATCGATTCATCATTGTAATCAAAATCAGTGACTTGTAGTTTCACACAACTATCATAGATGGCTGAGTAACGGTAGAGAAGGATATTCCGCCAGACGCACAGTTCATCTTCTCCACACCAAAAAATCTTCTGGATTGCGTCAGCGGTGTCGATCAGTTTTGTTACCATTTGAAACTGTATTAATTACATGTGTCTGTGGCGAATCGTTCGAGTTTTGAATCTGGATCAGTTTCGTGTGCTTGTGGCTTATCATTGGGGGGCATTTGTTCAGACATGACACAGGTTAAAAACACGGACTCACGCTACACATACACGCACGTGCCAGCATTGCCATACTCCGATGTTCAAGCACAGGCCATCATTTCCAGATCATTGGTCACACACATGGCCCACGGTCACAGGGCGAAACTGGTCACTCACTGTTGCACGGGATACACACCTCCTATTCAGGAATCCGGAGTATGAACTGTTTTGATTTTCCACTTCTTCTTAGTTAAGTATTAAAATAAAATATTAATTATCACAAGATTCCAAAACGATTGGAGGAATCAAACGATGTCAGCAAATGCACAGCACCTTCATACAACTTCTTGCAAGAATGAGACCAAGCTCTAGCGCTTTACAATCAACACTCGTTTACACAACGGGCTGCCTACCTGGGTAGTGCCGACTGAAGAGCTGCCAGCTGGCGCTTCATTCAGTCGTTTCCCGTGTTATCCAGTCAATAGTGTTCAATATCGTTCACTCAATTTCCTTCCTTCTTTCATTCTTTCCATTTCTCACGTAGGGTGCATGTTATGTGTAACGTGTCATCCATACCAACGGCCAAACTGGCCTACTCTTCCGAAAGTTGGTGATGGGATTTTACGTGTGTGCAAGATATGCGTGCGTTCACACACGGAACCTCGTTTATAGTCTCATTCGAAGGACTGTATGGGAAATGGAGTCAGAACCAATGTTAACTCCGAGGGAAAAATCCCCCTGTACCGAAACGCCACAGCGGAGATCCGAACCCGCAACCCCTGGATCACCAAGATTACGAGTCCGGCGCTCTACCAACTGAGCTATTCCGGCTCCCGTTTAAATAAGTGTTCAATCGCTGTGTTCCAGCCAGAAAATAGACAACAATCTTTTACGAACTGCTTACACGCAAAACAGTGTCCAGACAAATATATCAGGACATGCAGTCATCCCAGAAATTTATTGCTGAATGTATACATACTTTCTCCAATCAATTACTGTTCGATAATATTTGACTCGGCCAGCGCAAATTCAATGAAACCTTTATTCAGTGTCTGTAAAGGCGCCCTTGAACAGTTCTCCTAAAATCATCGGATAACATTCAGACTGGAGCTATGCCATTAAAAGATATACTTGCTATCAATTAAGAAATCTTACGAAAAAAAAAACAACCATAGAGAAACAGGAAAACACGAACAAGAAAAAAATTGCATCTGGACTAGCCTTTCAAACTATTCAATCCTAATTTAACATGAACTTTGGAAACTCTACACAACTCCAGGTCCCATACCTCGAACTGACCTATCTAAAACAAGTGTTTGTTAGTTGTTAAGTGAGACGACTGCAGGCGGATATTTAAAACAAACCTTACACAAAAAACAATATGTTCCTTTTCTTTTTTTTCTTTTAGTCATTCAACGCCCATCTTGCGCCGAATTCAATGAGATAAGTAATTGCTCGTTCTTCACTTTCGTTGTCCTGAGTGTTGTTTATCTTGCCTGAAGAAGACCTAAGAGGTGGAAACGCGTCGTGTTTTGTCTTGTGATTCGTTTCTTCATGTTTGGTGGGTACAGTACTTAAATTTTCTATTTAAAGATAGGGATAACTGATTTGGCACTGTCGTCCAGAAATGGTGTGTGGTTTTTGTATCTGAATTAGGGGTTACTGGTTTGGCACTGTTGAGAAGAATGGTGTGTTTGTTTTTGTATGAGAATTAGGGGTAACTGGTTTGGCATTGTTGACAGGAATGATGTCTGGTTTCTGTTTCTACACTAGGGGTAAACTGATTTGGCACTGTTGACAGGAATGATGTCTGGTTTCTGTTTCTACACTAGGGGTAAACTGATTTGGCACTATTGACAGGAATGATGTGTGGTTTTTGACACCGTTGACAGGAATGTTGTGTGGTTTGGGGAATTGTTGACAGGAATGGAGTGTGGGGGTTTTTTTTGACACTGTTGACAGGAATGTTGTGTGGTTTGGGGAATTGTTGACAGGAATGGTGTGTGGTTTTCGGCACTGTTGACAGGAATGATGTGTGGGTTTTTGACACAGTTGACAGGAATGTTGTGTGGTTTGGGGAATTGTTGACAGGAATGGTGTGTGGTTTTTTGCACTGTTGACAGGAATGATGTGTGTGTTTTTTGACACCGTTGACAGGAATGGTGTGTGTGGTTTTCGGCAATGTTGACAGGACAAAGATGTGTGGTTTTTGACACCGTTGACAGGAATATGTGTGGTTTGGGGAATTGTTGACAGGAATGGTGTGTGTTCTTTTGCACTGTTGACAGGCACGTTGTGTGGTTTGGAGAATTGTTGACAGGAACAGTGTGTTGTTTGGGGGCATTGTTGACAGGAATAGTGTGTGGTTTGGGGCATTATAAACAGGAATAGTGTGTGTGTGTGTGTGTGTGTGTGTGTGTGTGTGTGTGTGTGTGTGTGTGTGTGTGTGTTTGCATTGCTGACAGGAATGGTGTGTGGTTTTTGCCATTGTTGACGGGAATGGTGTGTGTATTTTTGCTCTGTTGACCACGAATGGTGTGTGGTTTTGGCACTGTTGACAGGAATAGTGTATGGTTTGGGGCATTTTTGACAGGAATGGTGTGTGGTTTTAGCACTGTTGACAAGGAATGGTGTATGGATTTGGGCATTTTTGATAGAAATGTTGTGTGGTTTGGGACATTTTTGACAGGGATGGTGTATGGTTTGGGGCATTTTTGACAGGAATGGTGTATGGTTTGGGGCATTTTTGACAGGAATGGTGTATGGTTTGGGACATTTTTGACAGGAATGGTGTATGGTTTGGGACATTTTTGACAGGAATGGTGTATGGATTTGGGCATTTTGACAGGGATGGTGTGTGGTTTTTGGCACTGTTGACAGGATGGTGTGTTGTTTTTGGCACTGTTGACCGGGAATGTGTGTGTGGTTTTTGTCAATGTTGACAGGAATGGTGTGTGTGGTTTGGGGAATTGTTACAGGCATGGTGTGTGATTTTATGCACTGTTAACTGCATTGTAGAGCCTCTGCAGGTACAGTGCAGGACTGCATTGTAGAGCCTTTGAAGGTACAGTGCAGGACTGCAATGTAGAGCCTTTGAAGGTATAGTGCAGGACTGCATTAGAGCCTCTGCAGGTACAGTGCAGGACTGCATTGTACAGCCTCTGCAGGTACAGTGCAGGATTGCATTAGAGCCTCTGCAGGTACAGCGCACGACTGCATTGTAGAGCCTCTGCAGGTACAGTGCAGGACTGCATTAGAGACTCGGCAGGTACAGTGCAGGACTGCATTGTACAGCCTCTGCAGGTACAGTGCAGCACTGCATTGTACAGCGTCTGCAGGTACAGTGCAGGACTGCATTGTACAGCTTCTGCAGGTACGGTGCTGGACTGCATTGTAGAGCCTCTGCAGGTACAGTGCAGGACTGCATTGTACAGCCCTCTGCAGGTAAGTGCACGACTGCATTGTAGAGTCTCTGCAGGTACAGTGCAGGACTGCATTGTACAGCCTCTGCAGGTACAGTGCAGGACTGCATTAGAGCCTCTGAAGGTACAGTGCAGGACTGCATTAGAGCCTCTGCAGGTACAGTGCAGGACTGCATTAGAGCCTCTGCAGGTACAGTGCAGGACTGCATTAGAGCCTCTGCAGGTACAGTGCAGAACTGCATTAGAGCCTCTACAGGTGCAGTGCAGGTCTGCATTGCACAGCCTCTGCAGACACAGTGCAGGACTGCATTAGAGCCTTTGCAGGTACAGTACAGGACTGCATTGTAGAGCCTCTGCAGGTACAGCGCAGGATTACATTATAGAGCCTCTGCAGGTACAGCGCAGGATTACATTGTAGAGCCTCTGCAGGTACAGTGCAGGACTGCATTGTACAGCCTCTGCAGGTACAGTGCAGGACTGCATTAGAGCCTCTGTAGGTACAGTGCAGGACTGCATTAGAGCCTCTGCAGGTACAGTGCAGGACTGCATTATAGAGCCTCTGCACTGTACTTCTGATTACCTCAGTGGTTCATGAGGCATTGTACTCCTGATTACCTCAAGGTTCATGAGGCATTGTACTCCTGATTACCTCAATGGTTCATGAGGCACTGTACTTCTGATTACCTCAATGGTTCATGAGGCACTGTACTTCTGATTACCTCAGTGGTTCATGAGGCACTGTACTTCTGATTACCTCAATGGTCCATGAGGCACTGTACTCCTGATAACCTCAATAGTTCATAAGGCACTGTACTCCTGTTTACCTGTATGGTTCATGAGGCACTGTACTTCTGATTACCTCAATGGTTCATGAGGCACTGTACTTCTGATTACCTCAATGGTTCATGAGGCACTGTACTTCTGATTACCTCAATGTTCATGAGGCACTGTACTTCTGATTACCTCCGAGGTTCATGAGGCACTGTACTTTTGATTATCTGTATGATTCATGAGGCACTGTACTTCTATTTACCAACATGAGTTGGCCAGACAAAAGAGAACATGCAGAAGCGTCTATCTGATAATTTGCACCAACCAGGACAGTAAACATCTGTGGTGATGTTCTGTTCAGGCAGGACTGTCAAACATTGAAGCAAACATGCAAAGGCTGAAGCTGAAGTTAAGTAAAGAGGTTCTGAAATTCTCCTTGTGTTCTTCCTCAAAGCCACCGCCTGTCAATAGGCCTGCACAACATCCAGTACTTAGCAGCAAAATGACTCACAACAAGAGAAACAATAACAACATATTTATTGATATGGAGGACATTGATTCTGCCCCATTATAAATAACCATTTTAAACACAACACATGATTTTAAGATTTCACTAAAAAGAAAATAAACATAAAAAAAGTGAAATTTTTTTTAAATGACAGTGAAACTGGGGCGGCAGACGGATTCCTTTCTGGAGCATTAGCTATGAAATCAACACCATCTGTACTTCCACAACAATGAAAAACATATGCTAAATACTAACATTCTGGAGGGATTTCTGGAATGTAAAATACACCAAAATATGTAAAACATCAACACAATATGTTGTCTACAACATTAACCAGTCATTAAATCAGCCTCTTTGTCTTCAATCAATGAAAAAGGGAATTGATCCTAGAAGCCATGGCATAGTACAGGATAATGGAAACACTGGAGATTCTGCCCTGAAATGGAAGGGCCTGCGGTCCGTGTCTGTGATACTGAACAACTCTGACTGTCCATAGCACTAAGTGTGGATCCATAGGGTAAGGATGGAGATGAGATGGATTCATCACATGTTTAAGGCACAAGAACACAACACTGATCTGTCAATGCTTGAATTTATACATGGAAAAAGAAATGATACAGATAACACAGCTCTTGCACTCTAT
>JADBJO010001939.1:0-15000 GCA_016801955.1 Conus betulinus | reverse complement strand
AACACAGTCCAACTGATCTGGTACGACATAGTGCAACAGATCCTGCACAACACAGTCCAAGAGATCCTGTACAACACAGTGCAACACATCCTATACAACACAGTGCAATACATTCTGTACAGATCCTGTACAATACACTGCAACAGTTCCTGTACAACACATCCTGTACAACACAGTGCAACAGATCATGTACAACACAGTGCAGCATGTCATGTACAACACAGTGCAACACATCCTGTATAATACAATGCAACACACTCTGTGCAACACAATGCAACACACCCTGTACAGATCCTGTACAAGACAATGCAACAGATCCTGTACAACACAGTTCAACACATCCTGTACAGATCCTGTCACATACCCTGTACAAGACAATGCAACAGATCCTGTATGACACAGTGCAACAGATGCTGCACAACACAGTGCAACACATTCTGTACACATCCTTTACAACACACTGCAACACATCCTGTACAACACAGTGCAACCCGTCCTGTACAACTCAATGAGGACAAAACAATGACATCGATTCTGTACAAAGCAACATAGCCCTGCTTCCGTGCAACATAGTGACAACGATGTACCAAATTCAATAATATGAATCCCATACAAATGAATAAAGAAATGGAATTGCAGCCCAAACTCTTGGCATCACAAGATGTGTACCAAGTCAGACAGCTGACTTACAAAGAAGGCATAAACAATTCATGTGTTACCAATACACACACACACACACACACACACAATTTAGAAAACCTGGTGAGCAGTTGTCTAGACTGACCTCCCCTTATCAGGATCGTCTGGTAACAACATGGAAGCCAGGCGTTGTCGTCGCTCATAGTTCTTTTCCATGTCCACAACAATGGCTGAAACAGCAAGGAGAAAGAGTCCCAGGTTAATGCCTCTGTTTCACAATGAAGAACACACTACCATGAAAAACATCTGGGACAGACAACATTGTATGATGATGACAACAGACAGGTGAGTCACCAAGGATCCACAGCATGTATACAGACAACACTGTGTCATGATGATAGCGTGTGTATACAGACAACACTGTGACACGATAACAGCATATATACAGACAACATTGTGTCAAGATGACAGCATGTATACTGACAAACATTGTGTCATGATGATAGCATGTGTACAGACAACATTGTGTCATGATGACAGCATGTATACAGACAACATTGTGTCATGATGATAGCATGTATACAGACAACACTGTGTCATGATCATAGCATGTATACAGACAACACTGTGTCATGATGATAGCATGTATACAGACAACATTGTCATGATGATAGCATGTATACAGACAACGTTGTGTCATGATGATAGCATGTATACAGACAACATTGTCATGATAATAGCATGTATACAGACAGCATTGTGTCATGATGATAGCAGACAGATGAGTCACCATGGATCCACAGCATATATAGAGGTATTGCTTTCTCTCCACTAACAAAATGAGTTTAGAACTGAAATGAACTCTACCACCTAACACACACCAGCAGACCTGTGCGGCTGCTAGCACAGCTATCCACTCTGTGCTGGTTGCATATGGTGTTGAGAGCCAAGACAGGAGTTTAGAACTGAAATGAACTCAGCCACGTAACACACACCAGCAGACCTGTGTGGCTGATAGCACAGCTATCCACTCTGTGCTGGTTGCATATGGTGTTGAGAGCCAAGACAGGAGTTTAGAACTGAAATGAACTCAGCCACCTAACACACACCAGCAGACCTGTGTGGCTGCAAGCACAGTTAACCATCCATGAAATAGACAGAGTAATCATCCTGACTGTGGCATAAAAGCAAAGGGACATAATACCATTAATTATAACTATATTTCTGTCTAACCAACTCCACTATGGAAACAATACCTATTGAGAATCATGACCAGTACCACAACAGAGATTTCAAAGGACACACAATGGACCAGACCCCAAGGCATCTTTGAAAGCCAAGCCAGCAGCTTTCTTCAACGTATCCTGGAAAGTATTGAAGTTCATACATAGCCTGAAGAGCTCTCCTGAGGTGAACAACTGTTGGTGTTGGTTGGAAACGGAGATCTGCATACAGTGACCTGTTCTGCACACTCTTTGAATGCTACTGCTGGGTCTGATTCCTTCCACACACCCTTCCTGCTTAACACTGACAGGGGCTTGAAATAGGCTTTAAAACACAGGGGCTTGGAGCAGACTTTAAAACACAGGGGCTCGGAATAGACTTTAAAACACAGGGCTTGAAATAGACTTTAAAAGAGGGGCTTGGAAGAGACTTTAAAACACAGGGGCTTGGAATAGTCACACTGACACACAAACTTTTAAAACACAGGGGCTTGAAATAGTCACACTGATATGCAGACTTTAAAACTGATCCCATTATCGACAGGCTATTCCCAGTTTGACAATGATACCGTCTGTTATTAAATTTGAGCACATGACCTTATACTTTATCACATCATCATGCAGTCAGCCTGTTACAGTGTAGGGGAATACATCACAGCTGACATGCTGATCTTGAGCTGAGCAGTTGGTATTAGCTGCATGGAAGTTTTGGGTATCAGTTGGTTGGAAAGATGCCCGAATTCTTCCTTTGCATTTCAATCAAAAATGCTGTGTGTCTAGCAAGTGCTTGTTTTCCCAGTCAGCCAGTACACTACAATGCAGGTTTGATCACTTCACTGAATATTTCAAGATGATTGTGGGCTGGCAAAGGAAACGTTTGTGTTTGTTCCAATCACAGACAAGTGTAAGAGGTGACTCAACAAGCCACTCAACAGACTGTCAGTCAGCGCAGTGTGTTTGTTCCAATCACAGACAAGTGTAAGAGGTGACTCAACAAGCCACTCAACAGACTGTCAGTCAGCGCAGTGTGTTTGTTCCAATCACAGACAAGTGTAAGAGCTCAACAAGCCACTCAACAGACTGTCAGTCAGAGCAGTGTGTTTGTTCCAATCACAGACAAGTGTAAGAAGTGACTCTACAAGCCACTCCAACAGCATGTCAGTTAGCTCAGTGTGAAAACACTTTCATTACAAACACCTGAGACAGGCTACACATTCCTTTCTCCTGAGGCCCAGTACTGACTTTTGCTGAAGTTGAAGGCGATGGTGTGATAGGGGCGTGGCTTGGGCAGGGCAAAAGGCGTCTCCGTCTCCTCTGGGGGCAGGCCCAGGAAGCGGTACTCCACAAACAGCTGCTGCACTGCTGGGTTGTTCATCACTGCTGAGTCCTCCTCCAGAGACAGTTCTGACACCACCACTGTCACCAGGTCACTCTGCAACACACACCATATCACCTCACTGTCACCAGGTCACTCTGCAACACACCGTATCACCTCACTGTACACCAGGTCACTCTGCAACACACCATATCACCTCACTGTACACCAGGTCACTCTGCAACACACCATATCACCACCACTGTCACCAGGTCACTCTGCAACACATCATATCACCACCACTGTCACCAGGTCACTCTGCAACACACCATATCACCTCAATGCACACCAGGTCACTCTGCAACACACCATATCACCTCACTGTACACCAGGTCACTCTGCAACACACCATATCACCTCACTGTACACCAGGTCACTCTGCAACACACCATATCATCCCACTGTCACCAGGTCACTCTGCAACACACCATATCACCTCACTGTACACCAGGTCACTCTGCAACACACCGTATCACCACCACTGTCACCAGGTCACTCTGCAACACACATAATATCACCACCACTGTCACCAGGTCACTCCACAACACACCATACCATCCCAGTCACCAGGTCACTCTGCTGCACACACCGTATCACCACCACTGTCACCAGGTCACTCTGCAACACATCATATCACCACCACCGTCACCAGGTCACTCTACAACACACCATATCACCACCACTGTCACCAGGTCACTCCCACAACACACCATATCATCCCACTGTCACCAGGTCACTCTGCAACACACCATATCACCACAACTGTCACCAGGTCACTCTGCAAAACATCATATCACCACCACCGTCACTCCACAACACACCATATCACCAACACTGTCACCAGGTCACTCCACAACACACCATATCATCCCACTGTCACCAGGTCACTCTGCAACACACCATATCACCACAACTGTCACCAGGTCACCTGCAACACACCATATCACCACCACTGTCACCAGGTCACTCTGCAACACATCATATCACCACCACCGTCACCAGGTCACCCCACACACACACCATATCATCCCACTGTCACCAGGTCATTCTGCAACACACCATATCATCACTACTCTCACCAGGTCACCCTGCAACACACCTTATTATCACCACTGTCACCAGGTCACTCTGCAACACATCATATTATCACCACTATCACCAGGTCACTCTGCAACACACCGTATTATCACCACTGTCACCAGGTCACTCTGTAACACACTATATTATCACCACTATCACCAGGTCACTCTGCAACACACCGTATTATCACCACTGTCACCAGGTCACTCTGCAACACACCATATCATCCCACTGGAACCAACCTCTGGCACTGGTGAAACTTTGCTCCGATGCAGCATCAGCTATATTCTTCCACCCTTGTCTCTGACCAGAATCCCATGCCTAGCTTGTCTACGTTTACAAAAATGGTGTTGAGCAACATTCTGTTTGAGCAAAATATGAGAAGATAAGGGATTGTTCATTGTTCATTTTCATGTCCTATATGTTATTTGTTTTGTCTGAAGAAGACCTAAGAGGTCAAAATGCATCCTGTTTTGTCCTGTAATCCATTTGTCTAGTTTGTCTAGCGGAACCAGAAACTTCTTTTCAAAATTTGTTTCAATTTCCGCATTCAGTCACCTCACCTTGAAACTACATTCACACAGATGGCCATCCACAATTCCATGTCCACTCTGACTACATTCACACAGATGGCCACCCACAATTCCATGTCCACTCTGACTACATTCACACAGATGGCCACCCACAATTCCATGTCCACTCTGACTACATTCACACAGATGGCCACCCACAATTCCATGTCCACTCTGACTACATTCACACAGATGGCCACCCACAATTCCATTGTCCACTCTGACTACATTCACACAGATGGCCACCCACAATTCCATGTCCACTCTGACTACATTCACACAGATGGCCACCCACAATTCCATGTCCATTCTGACTACATTCACACAGATGGCCACCCACAATTCCATGTCCACTCTGACTACATTCACACAGATGGTTACCCACAATTCCATGTCCACTCTGACTACATTCACACAGATGGCCACCCAAAATTCCATGTCCATTCTGACTACATTCACACAGATGGCCACCCACAATTCCATGTCCATTCTGACTACATTCACACAGATGGCCACCCACAATTCCATGTCCACTCTGACCACATTTACACAGACTTCACTTAATCTGCCTATCTTTCTAATGATCCTACATCTGACTTAATTCTGTTGATCAGAAAACATCTACAACACAGCCAACTTTAATCCATCCAACGTTTGCTTATCTCAGAACACCTGATTTTGATCTGTCTACTTTGACCAGACTTACACAGATTGCTGCCACAATTCCATGTCCACTCTGACCACACTTATACAGACTGCCACCCACAATTGGGAGCCGGAATAGCTCAGTTGGTAGAGCGCCTGACTCGTAATCTTGGTGATCCTGGGGTTGCGGGTTTGAACTTCCGCCGGGGCATTTCGGTACTGGGGGATTTTTCCCTCGGAGTTAACATTGGTTCTGACTCCATTTCCCAAACAGTCCTTCGAATGAGACTATAAACCGAGGTTCCGTGTGTGAACGCACGCATAACATCTTGCACACACGTAAAATCCCATCACCAACATTCGGAAGAGTAGGCCAGTTTGGCTGTTGGTATGGATGACACGTTACACATAGCATGCACCCTCAGTCAGAAACGGAAAGAATGAAGGAAGTAAGGAAAATGAGTGATCGATATTGAACGATACTGACTGGATGACACGGGAAACGACTGAATGAAGCGCCAGCTGGCAGCTCTTCAGTCGACACTACCCAGGTAGGCAGCCCGTTGTGTAAACGAGTGTTGATTGTAAAGCGCTTAGAGCTTGGTCTCTAGCCGAGAACAGGCGCTACATAAGTATTCATTATCATTATTATTATTATTAGTTCCATGTCCACTCTGACTACATTTACACAGGCTGCTGCCCACAATTCCATGTCCACTCTGACTACATTCACACAGATGGCCACCCACAATTCCATGTCATGTCCACTCTGACTACATTCACACAGATTGCTGCCCATAATTCCATGTCCACTCTGACTACATTCACACAGATGGCCACCCACAATTCCATGTCCACTCTGACTACATTTACACAGATTGCTGCCCATAATTCCATGTCCACTCTTACTACATTTACACAGATGGCCACCCACAATTCCATGTCCACTCTGACTACATTTACACAGATTGCTGCCCACAATTCCATGTCCACTCTGACTACATTTACACAGATTGCTGCCCACAATTCCATGTCCACTCTGATTACATTTACAAAGATTGCTGCCCACAATTCCATGTTCCACTCTGACTACATTTACACAGATTGCTGCCAACAATTCCATGTCCACTCTGACTACATTTACACAGATTGCTGCGCACAATTCCATGTCCACTCTGATTACATTTACAAAGATTGCTGCCCACAATTCCATGTCCACTCTGACTACATTTACACGGATGGCCACCCACAATTCCATATCCACTCTGACTACATTTACACAGATTGTTGCCCACAATTCCATGTCCACTCTGACTACATTTACACAGATTGCTGCCAACAATTTCCATGTCCACTCTGACTACATTTACACAGATTGTTGCCCACAATTCCATGTCCACTCTGATTACATTTACAAAGATTGCTGCCCACAATTCCATGTCCACTCTGACTACATTTACACAGACTGTTGCCCACAATTCCATGTCCACTCTGATTACATTTACACAGATTGCTGCCCAATTCCATGTCCACTCTGACTACATTTACACAGCTGCTGCCCACAATTCCATGTCCACTCTGACTACATTTACACAGGCTGCTGCTGCCCACAATTCTGACTACATCACACTCTGCTGCCTACATTCCATGTCCACTCTGACACATTTACACAGGCTGCTGCCCACAATTCCATGTCAAGTCTGACTACATTTACACAGATTGCCACCCACAATTCCATGTCCACTATGACTACATTTACAAAGCATGCCTTTAAAAATTATTATAATGAATACTATCTCTATAATAAGAAACCAAGCTTTAAGCACTTTACAATCCATACTAGTGCCTATTCTCTGTAAGAAAACCAAGCTCTAAGCACTTTACAATCCACACTCATTTACACAATGGGCTGCTTACCTGGGTAGTGCTGATTGAAGAGCTGCCAACTGGCACTTCATTCAGTTGTTTTTCCGTGTCATCCAGTCCATATTATTCAATATCGCTCACTCAGTTTCCTTACTTCCTTCATTCTTTCCACTTCTTATGCAGGGTGCATGCTATGTGTCACATATCATCATACCAACGGCCAAAATGGCCTCCTCTTCCGAAAGTTGGTGATGGGATTTTACGTGTGTGCAAGATGTTATGCGATATTAAAATTTTGAGAAAATTGATGTGAAAAAATACAGAGCCACAATGTGCAAATAATCAGCCCAGCCCATAACATATCTCTTAGTGTTTTGATAAAAAATAGAAATGAAAAAAAATTAATATGATACACACATGTCCATGCACACACAAAAGGACACCAACCAACACAATAATAAATGTTGCTGGAAAATTGTTAAAGTTGTTATGCCACCTCTACTATCAAACTGCAATTTTAGGTGCACAATTGTTTTTGTAATTCTGTCAGGTCATCAGAACAGTTGTCTTAAAATCCCTCCTCCTCAATCCACCTTCTCCATCCCCTGTCCCTTTTCTTGAGGTGCAAATCATGCCTAAGGAAGAGATAGCCTCACCGGTTTGGGCATCTTGGACTTGCGTTTGGGTGGTGTTGCCACCGTCATCACTCCCTCGCTGTCAGACTCGATGGGCGCTGCCTCAGATTCCTCCGTCTCTGAAGACTTGGCATCAGGGGCTGGGTGTGCTGGGGTGGAGGGTGTGGTAGGGGTGGGGGTTGAGAGTTCGTCGTCCTCCTCCACCTCCTCTTCCACTTCATCCTCAGCCACTTCCTCCTCTATCTCCTCCCCCACAGACTCTTCGTCATCATCCTCCATGGATTGCACAGGAGGGGACGGTCGTGGGGGTGGTGCTGCACGCTGTGGATTGGGGGAGAGACAATGGTGAATAATGAACACTTCAGAGAGAGACAACAGCGAATGATGGGGGAACACTTCAGAGAGAGACAACAGCGAATGATGGGGGAACACTTCAGAGAGAGACAACAGCGAATGATGGGGAACACTTCAGAGAGAGACAACAGGGAATGATGGGGAACACTTCAGAGAGAGACAACAGCGAATGATGGGGGAACACTTCAGAGAGAGAGACAACAGGGAATGATGATGGAACACTTCAGAGAGAGAGACAACAGGGAATGATGGACAACACTTCAGAGAGAGACAACAGGGATGATGGGGAACACTTCAGAGAGAGACAACAGGGAATGATGGGGGAACACTTCAGAGAGAGACAACAGTGAATGATGGGGAACACTTCGGAGAGAGACAATAGTGAATGATGGACAACACTTCAGAGAGAGACAACAGTGAATGATGGGGAACACTTCAGAGAGACAACAGTGAATGATGGGGAACACTTCAGGGAGACAACAGTGAATGATGGTCAACACTTCAGAGAGAGACAACAGTGAATGATGGGGAACACTTCAGAGAGAGACAACAGTGAATGACTGACAACACTTTAGAGACAACAGTGAAGATGGGGAACACTTCAGAGAGAGACAACAGTGAATGATGGGGAACACTTCAGAGAGAGACAACAGTGAATGATGGACAACACTTCAGAGAGACAACAGTGAATGATGGAGAACACTTCAGAGAGACAACAGTGAATGATGGAAAACACTTCCGAGAGAAACAACAGTGAATGATGGACAACACTTCAGAGAGACAACAGTGAATGATGGACAACACTTCAGAGAGAGACAACAGTGAATGATGGAGAACACTTCAGAGAGATGACAGTGAATGATGGGGAACACTTCAGAGCGAGACAACAGTTAATGATGGACAACACTTCAGACAGACAACAGTGAATGATGGACAACACTTCAGAGAGAGACAACAGTGAATGATGGAAAATACTTCAGGGAGAGACAACAGTGAATGATGGACAACACTTCAGAGAGAGACAACAGTGAATGATGGAAATACTTCAGGGAGAGACAACAGTGAATGATGGACAACACTTCAGAGAGAGATAACAGTGAATGATGGAAAATACTTCAGGGAGAGACAACAGTGAATGATGGACAACACTTCAGAGAGACGACAGTGAATGATGGGGGAACACTTCAGGTAGAGACAAAAGTGAATGAGGGAAAACACATCAGAGAGAGATAACAGTGATTGATGGAGAACACTTCAGAGAGAGACAACAGTGAATGATGGACAACACTTCAACAGAGAGAGAGACAACAGTAAATGATGGGAACACTTCAGGGAGAGACAACAGTGAATGATGGAGAACACTTCAGAGAGAGACAACAGGGATAATGGGGAACACTTCAGAGAGAGACAACAGTGAATGATAGGGGAACACTTCAGAGAGTGACAGCAGTGAATGATGGACAACACTTCTGAGAGAGACAGTGAATGATGGAGAACACTTCAGAGAGACAACAGTAAATGATGGACAACACTTCAGAGACAACACTGAATGATGGAGAACACTTCAGAGAGACAACAGTGAATGATGGGGAACACTTCAGACAGAGACAACAGTGAATGATGGAAAACACTTCAGAAAGAGACAACAGTGAATGACGGACAACACTTCAGAGAGAGACAACAGTAAATGATGGGGAACACTTCAGAAAGAGACAACAGTGAATGATGGAAAACACTTCAGAAAGAGACAACAGTAAATGATGGACAACAACACTTCAGAGAGTGGCAACAGTGAATGATGGACAACACTTCAGAGAGAGACAACAGTGAATGATGGAAAATACTTCAGAAAGAGACAACAGTAAATGATAGGGAACACCTCCGAGACAACAGTGAATGATGGGGAACACTTCAGAAAGTGACAACAGTGAATGATGGGAACACTTCAGTGAGTGACAACAGTGAATGATGGACAACACTTCAGAGACAGACAACAGTGAATGATGGATCTGCCATTGCCAGAGCCTGAAAGCAATGGTAGAAGTGGCAGAGAGGTATTCAAACTGGATCTGGTCAAGGAGGAACAAAAGCGAACTTTGTAAGGCTTAACTTTCCCTACAAATATCAGGTGCCCCAGTAGCTCAGTGGTTAGAGTGTGAGTCATTAAGTGAAAAATGAGCATGTCCAGAGGGTCGTGAGTTCGAATCCCAGCCATGGCTTGTCCCAAGATGGGAAAAAAGGGACAGCAGAGGGACATCTGGAGTCATGAACCGGGTGTGGCCCAACCCTCCTTGAGTGTCAGGAGATAAGGCCGAAACACTTGCTTGATGGGGGCTTCTCTTCTGAGGGCTCTCTTCTGCCATGCTTTCCACAAGTTTCTTTCTACTGATGCATGGGTAAACCATTGACTTCAGGGAATAGGCCAGAGGATGTCCGGGAAAGACTGGAGAACACTGGGAAAGACCAGAACCAAGGGCTCTGAGGGTTGGCTCCCCACTTTGCCTTCAACATGTGGCTGCTAAAAACAAAAGGAAAAGATGCTCCCAGGATTCACTGAAAGGGGGAGAGAATGATGAATCCATTGGGTGTTTCACCAATCACGACTGCAAATCCCAAACGGACTATGAACATGGACCAAATGGAATATCACTGTGTCTGTGGAAAGTGTTTCACTACCACCCGTGGCATGAGGATCCACAGAACAAAGATGGGATGTGTGAAGACTCATCTGAATGAGCAGCAGCACACTGCATCTGCAGATAAGACGTCAGAAGACCAAGGCCAGGATTTAAACCACAGTGCCAAGGACATCCACGCTGCTGGTTTGGATGAGGAATTTGCACAGGCCCTCGATGCCAGGCGCATGAAACTCAACCTGCCACGAGCAAAAGAAACTGAGGATTGGGAGAAACTGGATGCAAAAATCATCCAAAGACTCGATGAACTGATAGGGAAAAGCACCCTGGAACACAAACTAGCCACATATGGGGACATCATGCATGCCACATGTAGAGATGCCTATGGAGCAAAACTACCCAAAGAGAAAACACCTCCAAAGAAATCCAGACGCCAAGAAGAGATAGACAAGATCAGGGTCTAAAAGAAAAACCTCAAGAAGCAAATCAAGACCGCACTGCCAGCTAAAAAACAAGGCTGGAAAAACTCTGGAAGACCTGAAAGCAAAACACAGCGCCCTCAGCAAAGTGGAATCTGCAAGGAAGAGGAAGAGCAAAAAGAAGAAGACCCAAGAGCGCTTCTTCAGAGACCCCTTCGAGTTTGCCAGAACACTGTTTGAGCAGCCAAAATCTGGGACCCTAAGTGTGGACAAAGGAGTTCTTGAGCAGCATCTGAGGAAAACATACTGTGACTTACAGAGCAAAGTACCACTCAACATTCAAGGTCTGGTGTGGCCAACCAAACCTGAGGAACAGTTCAATGACAAGCCACCAACGTTGGGGAAATCAAGAAGGTGGTCGACAAAGCCAGAGCCAAATCATCACCAGGGCCAAACGGAGTACCTTACCAGCTGTACAAGAATGTCCCAAGGTGCTGGAGTGGCTCCACAGGCTGCTGCGATCAGCTCGGAGAAACCAGAAGATCAGCAGCCAGTGGATGACGGCAGACAGTGTGGACATCCCCAAAGAGCAAAACTCAAGTGACATCAGCCAGTTCAGGCCATATCACTACTGAACGTCGAAGGGAAAATCTTCTTCTCTGTCATGGCAGCAAGGCTGACCAAGTACCTCATGGAAAACAAGTACTTGGATGTGTCAGTCCAGAAAGGTGGCATCCCAGGCATGGCTGGCTGTGTAGAACATGCCACAATGATCTGGGACGCAATCCAAAGAGCAAAAACAGAAAAGAGAGACCTGGATGTAGTGTGGCTTGATCTGGCAAACGCATATGGATCTGTACCCCACGAGATGATACAGCTGGCTCTTGAGATGTACCATGTGCCAAAGAACATCCGCGACATGCTCAAGAAGTACTTCAATGGCTTCTCAATGTGGTTCTCCACAAGGAGTACACAACAGATTGGATCAACTTGGAAGTGGGCATTGCAATGGGCTGTGCAATTTCCCCAATGCTGTTTGTGTTGGCAATGGAAGTCATCTTGAAAGAAGCAGCAAGCAATGCAAGACAAACAGACCTTGACGATGGGTACAAGATGCCCCCTCTCAAGGCCTTCATGGATGACACTACAGTGATTTCATCCAGAGAAAGACGAGAAACGTCATGTGCTGGAGAGGCTGGACAACATAGCTGCTTCATCCAGAACCCAAGTGCAAGCCAAAGAAATCATGGAGTCTCTCACTGAGGAAAGGAAAAGTGGGCTGATCTGTGTGGTCTTCAGTGTTGCCAACCAGGCCATTCCAACAGTTACAGAAGAGCCAGCCAGGAGTCTTGGAAGATGGTATGATGATACATTGAAAGACACACAAAGAGCAAAAGAAACCAAACAGATGTCGGACGAAGGCTTGGAGACCATTGACCAGTGTGGGCTCCCTGGCAAATACAAGGTCTGGTGTCTGCAGTTCATGCTGATACCAAAGCTCCTATGGCCTCTGATAATATATGACATCTGCACCAGCATAGTGGAGGCAATGGAAGCCAAAATCAAGTTCACAAGGAAATGGCTTGGTGTCCCACCCTGTCTCACTGACATAGCGCTGTACTGTCGCCAACCAAACCACCCTGTCTGACTGACATAGCGCTGTACTGTCGCCAACCAAACCACCCTGTCTGACTGACATAGCACTGTACTGTCGCCAAGCAAAGCTGAAACTACCTTTGAAATCCATCCTGGAGAAATAAAAAGCAGGGAAGATTAGACTTCAAAGCATGCTGGAGGACTCAGGAGACAAGGTGGTAGAAGCAATCATGCCCCAGCTGGAGACAGGCAGAAAATGGAAAGTTCAAGAGGCGATGGATTCTGTAAAAGACTCAAGATCAGAGAAATAACAGGACACACACACCAACAGACAAGGACTGGGGTTGACCAAAACTGAATGGTGGTCAAAGGCAAAGGAAAAGCCAAAAGAGACATGATGATCAAAAGATGAGAAAGAAGAAGACCAAAAAAGACTCCAAAAAGCAGTCCAGCAGAGCTAGCAAGGGCAATGGACAACGTGGAAGAATGCACTCCAAAGAAGTCTCACTTAGAATGACATTTGGCACATGGCCCCTCTCAGGATCAGCTTCATTCTCAGATCTGCATGTGACCTTCTGCCCTCAAATGCAAACCTGGTGAAGTGGAGAAAAACAGACGATCCTGCATGCCCCCTCTGCCATGAAAAACAAACAGTGGAGCATGTCCAAAGCTCATGTAAAGTAGCCCTGGCTCAAGGAAGGTACACATGGAGGCACAACCAAGTGCTCAAAGAGATTGTACAAGCAGTCTGGGCTAGTACCAACATCACAAAAGGGAAAATCAGGACTCCGAAAGCACCTGCAACATTCTTCATGGCAGGAGGTAGCAAATCATGGCCAAGACAACAGTGCCACTCGGAACGTGCAGGCAGAGTCTGCTGGATGGGGCAGATGACTAGGAGTGCACTGCAGACCTCCCAGAATGGAAGAGTCACCCAGAGATCATCAGCAAGAGAGGCATGAGACCAGACATAGTAGTCCACTCTCTGTCAACCAAGCAGCTGATCATGATCGAGCTCACGGTGCCATATAAGAACAGAATGGAGGCAGCTCAAATCTACAAGACTGAAAAGTATGCTGATCTGGCAAACAGCCTGAGGAAAGAAGGCTATCAGGTCAAAGTCCTCACTTTGGAGAAAGTGAAATTGGAGCTAGGTGGTTTGTAGGAGCGTCTGCATACAGCCTCATGAAACAGCTCTCAGTTGCAGGGAGGGAAAAAAACAGAGCCCCGGAAGCAATGCAGAAGTGGCAGAGAGGTGTTCAAGCTGGATCTGGTCAAGGAGGAACAAAAGTGAACTTCATAAGATATGACACTCCTCCTTCCCCTCCCCTCCCCTCCCCTCCCACCATCTCCAAGTCATTTCGCCTCACAAACCTTGTGCCTGTCCTTTTTTTAAAAGAAAAGCATCTTCAATATGGCCCTATGGCCTGTGAAGCTGTGCAAAACAACAACAACAACTAACACTAGCAGCAATCCAACTGTGTCTTGCCTAACAACAACAACAACAAACACTGGCAATCCAGCCCGTGTCTTGAACACACAACAACAACAACACACACTGGCAATCCAACTGTGTCTTGCCTAACAACAAACAAACACTGGCAATCCAACTGTGTCTTGCCTGACAACAACAAACACTGGCAATCCAACTGTGTCTTGCCTACCAACAACAACAAACACTGGCAATCCAACTGTGTCTTGCCTACCAACAACAACAACAACAACAACAACAACAAACACTGGCAATCCAACTGTGTCTTGCCTACCAACAACAACAAACACTGGCAATCCAACTGTGTCTTGCCTACCAACCAACAACAACAAACACTGGCAATCCAACTGTGTCTCGCCTACCAACAACAACAACAACAACACAAACACTGGCAATCCAACTGTGTCTTGCCTACCAACAACAACAACAACAACACAACAAACACTGGCAATCCAACTGTGTCTTGCC
>JADBJO010001938.1:344046-359744 GCA_016801955.1 Conus betulinus | reverse complement strand
ACATCAGAAAACAATTAAACAGGCAAACGAATAAACAATCAAACCTACACACCCTATCAATATCAGATTTAAAGCAAATACCTGACTGGGCTACAAATCAAGCAGAAAGCAAAATCAATATCAGAAAAAAATATCTGTCACAGACATGCCTGATAAATGTGGCAGAAATGCCTTGAGAGGCGCACATTCGAACAAAACATGATCTCTTGTCAGTTTGTTTCCCCGCATATGCATTTTGTTGCAGAGCTATATTTAGTTCTAAAAGCATCCAGTTTCAATCGATGAAAATATTGAAACGAAGTTTCTGTATTGATGCATATCATAAATGTGCAGATTTTGGATGCTTTTGAAATGATCAATACTAAAAAGAGGATTATTTTGTGTCTGAACATGAGCAGCTTTGTTCTGCCCATTTCTAAAATATTCCCAAGCTGTTTGTTTTAAAATTTGTTGACTCTCTTTCAAAGTGAACGGTATGGAAATAGTTTGTACCCTCGTTCCATTTTCAGCGCCTTTTTTTCGCACATCTGTCAGCAAGTTCATTGCCCGAAATTCCACAGTGTGAAGGAACCCCAGAAGAAAGTTATATCTGTTCCTACATATCAAGACGTGGATTAAATGTTGAATTCCTTCAAAATAAAGTTATCTGAATTTGAATTAAAAAAAACCTTAATCGATTGTAACACTGACAGCGAATCTACACAAAAAACAACTTGAAAAAATGACTGTGGTAAATCAATTAGAAATGTCAAACGCCATAAGTATCGCTATCATTTCAGCTACGAATATGGAGCGATATATTTTCAAACGAAATATTGCTTTTTCTACTTTCAGCGATGGAATAACAAATGCTGATCCGGCTTTGGCTTTGTTACTCGTCAACGATCCATCTGTGTGCACCTTAAGAAAACTACAAAGGGTAGATAGCAAAGCCTTCAAATTATGCCTAGGAGTTCCGGTATATGCTTCCACTTCGGGGGACATACAGAGAAATAGACGTTTTACCGTTAAATGAATGTGATTATCCAAAACGAGCAAAAAATATTGCCTCTCTCTGTGCACTATCAGTTCATACACTGCTGATTTGTTTAAGAAAAGTAATATAGATGTTACGTCTTTGTCAAAAACGTCTCTTATAGATCCCATTCCAACTTGGGAAAGAAAGAGGGCGAAGTTTTAACTTGATTACACTGATACAAAGAGAACAAATCAGCCTTACATCTTGTCATATTTAACGAAGATGCAAATGCAAGATAGATTTTCCAAACCATCTGTGTGTGCGTGTGTGTGTGTGTGTGTGTGTGTGTGTGTGCGCGCGCCTGTGAGCGCGCGCGCCCGCGTACGTACGCTGTATGAATTTGTGTCCGTCCATACGTCGAAGCGTACCACTAAAATTCTTTGGTAGTTATTTTCTTTTCCATGGTCCACCTCATATCTGCAGGCCTCTCATCCACAGTGTCATTTGAAGCTGCCCTGATGTTAAAACGGCAAAATAGCAACAACAAGAAATTCAAGGGGATCGTCACAAAAAGAGAAAGGTACTGGCAAGAATCTATACCCTCCTCCTTTAATTCTGTTCACGCGTAGAATATATATATATATATATATATATAGATATATAGATATATATATATATATAGATATATATATATAGGATATAGAAATATATCTATATAGCAAGGGAAGGAATTAAATTCTGAATCGGTAAAAACTACTTCCCCTGTCCGAAAATGTTTCAACTTTTTTTTTTCAATAGACAGTGTTTTCATTTGTAATGAATTCTCTGAATGATCATGCATTCCCCGTTAGGTCAACTGCAAAGCATTAGTGGCATTGTCGTGGGCCACATATTTCACCCCTTTCACTACGTGTGGTTAAAATGAACTCTGTAGTGTTTGTGCAATCTTTGCTGAGAGAGCGCGAAAAAAAAAAAAAAGAAAAAAAAAAAAAAAAAAAAAAAAAAGAAAAGACAAAAAAATATCAGTGAGATGACAGCAGGCGTAAACTGACACAAACCTAACAGAGAAATGGCCTTTCCGTACGTTGGACAAGATGGAAAAAAAAAAGAAAAGGGGCAACAAATGACAAAACAAAAACACGACGCGTTTCGAGACCTCTTTGGCCTTCTTCTTCAGGCAAGATTAACCAACATTTGGGACAATTCGAAACGAAGAACGAGCAATTAGTCACTGCTCTTCTTGTAACTGCTAAGCGCAAAATGAATCCATTTGAGTCAGTTCATACGTAATTCTAAACATTAGTTTTGATCGCCAAGGGAAGGAATTATCAGATCTGATTCGAAATATTTTACTTCCCTTGTCTGAAAATGATCAGCGTTTCTTTGAATAGAAAAGTTGTCTTTTTTTGATTTGTAATGATTTTGCCGATTTGGCGCGCAAAGAGATCTATCAAAAGACTAGTTTATACTGCAAAGGGAATAAATTAGAAGTTTTGAATCGAAAGAGTTAAAATTTCATATTTGTTGAATTTCGGTCTGTCTGCGATTGATATCTGAATTAAACACACACACACACACACACACACACACACACACACACACACCACACACACACACGCACGCACACGCGCGCGCATACACTGTTGCATGACAACCTTCCAACTCAAAATGGACACGCTTAAATGCCGTCTGTTTCAATCCCAGGGTACACCATTGCAGAAAAACGGAGTATGCTGGGAGATTCAGTGGAACTCCTGGGCCAAACAGATACGTTAGAATGAGATATGGATGCGTCCCACCTCTGTCCAAATAACATCTGATACTGCCAGACTACATCAGTCTGGAGCCCAGTACAATCAACTGTCAGAGAAAATCCTGTGTAGCAGAGGGTCATTGCTGAGGTCACGTCCTGTACGCCCAATGCCTTCTCCACCTCCAACTGTAAAGGGGATCAGGAGCCAGCACAGGCGTTGTGCTCACACTGACGTCACTACTGTCATACCATCATGCAGGGGCGGGGCAGGGAGGGAAGGAGTCGGGGGAGGGACTGCAGGCGGAAATGGAAACCTAGTTCCAAGAGAAATGACTATGCCACGGACAAACCAGTGACAAGACAAACACGATGCCTTTCCAGACCTCTTGTGTCTTGTTACTCAGGCAACATGAAACACCATTTGGGACCATTCAACATGAAGAACGAGCACTCACTCACTTTTTCTTTTTTTCATCATGATTGGGCAAGAGTTACTCTACTTCTTCGTAGACGTCGCGTTTGTCATGTCATTTGTTTGTTTTGTTCGTTGGGCGGCATAGTTCTTTTATTGTTTTGAATTGTTTTGAAAGAAAAGGCTCATTCAATCCCACAAAGAGCGACCCCAATGAAGATATTCCTGATCAATCCCAACCGAATTACTGCCCTTTGTTATCTTGTAGGAATTACTGCCCTTTGCTTATTTTTTCAAGGTTACTTTCATTCTTTTTCTCGACATCGATTCACTCTGTGCGCACGAAAATAAACGCACGAAAAGGACTACATTGGGGATGAACATAACGCCGATTACATTGATTTAGAGAGAATGAGTATGGACAATAAATATGAAGAGGGGAGCCGGGGAGTATTGTCAAAACGAGGAACGATTTAGTTCCGTTGAACCTACATTTTTGTGGTGGTTGTGGTGGCTGATGTTACTGTGGCGGTTGCTGTTGCTGTTTACATATCATCGTTCTGTGTATTCTTCGCCACGCTTCTTAGACAGACCGACAGACACGGAGAGACAGAAGAGGCACAGCGACGAGTAGAGACAAAAGAATGAGGCATATAGAGATAGACAGAGAAAAGCAGGGTTGATAAGATGTAAGGAATGAGTAACCAACAAACAGCAACATGAACGAAAGACACCCAGAAAAAAATGAAATAAAAAAACGAAAAAAAAATAAAAGAGAGAAAGACACAAAAAAAAAAAAAAAAAGAAAAGGAAAGAGGGGGGGGGGGGGGGGGGGGGGGGGGGGGGGGGGGGGGGGGGGGGGGGGGGGGGGGGGGGGAAGAGAAGAAGAAAAGAAGAAAGATAGTAGAAAGAAAGGGAGTCAAAGAAGACTGGAAGAAAGAAAAAAAAAAGAAAAAAAAGATCGATAGATAGAAAGAAAGACAGACACCAACAAACAAAAAAGGAAAAAAATACACACCAAAACAAGGCCCAAATGACACAAAATTTGCCATCCGTCTGTCTGGAGAGACAATGGTGTTGCGCCATGGATCAGTCAGTTGTGGAGTTGCAGCGCCTGCTGTGGCTGAAGAGCCTGATCCTCGAGCGGCAGACTCTGTTGCAGTTGCTGCAGGTGAAGTCTCCGTCATCAGTGTCTGTGGGTGCCGACGCCATTCTTTGCCCGTCTGCGGCGCCTCCGTTCTTCCCACTGGGCCTCTCTCCTCTGCTCTGCTCTGCTTGCTTGATGCCGGCCTTGATGGTGGACCGCCAGCTGACCGGTCTGAAGCTGCTGTCTCCAGGTCTGCTGGGTCGAGGTTGCCAAAGACAAACACACAGAAATTTTCAATAACAACAAGAACAACAAAAGTACAGAAAGAATGAAAGATAGACACGATGACGAGTTTTCAAAGAAGAGAAAAATCGACAACAAAACAAGCAAAAATTGACAAGACATAGCCCAAACAGAGAAAAATATATAGACAAACCCCCATAGAATAAACATAGAAATGGTCAATGAAGTATAAAAATAATGGAAGACGGACACACGAGCAAGTTTTCAAACAAAAGAATCAAAAAACAAAACAAAACAAAAAGAACACAAACAAACAAAAAAAAAAACAAAAAAAAAAGAAAGAAAGAAAGAAAGAAAGAAAGAAAGGGAGAAAGAAAAAATATACGAGAAAAAACAACTCCTAAAAGGATACAAAGACATAAACTGAAAATTTGAACAGTAAAGTATAGGAGAATAATAAAAGATGGGACAAAGAAAAGAATTGAAGGTTTTCAAGAAGAAGAAAGAAAGAAGAAGAAGAAGAAGCTCACCAGAGAATGTTTTTGGTTGCTTGCTTGTTGTTTGTTTGTTCTCCTCGTGGGCAACAACAGTGTGCTGCACTCTCCCGTTTGATCTCGTCTGGCCTAACTGGCAGACTACACTAAACCACCTAGATCTTGTTCTGCTGGTTTCTCCCCTAGTTTTCTTTCTCCATCGGGAGGGAGAGGACGACTGACTATTCTGTCATAGAAATAACACCTCGGTCCAATGGGAAAGGTCGACCTCAAGCTCTCGCCCCGTACCCGGCGGCAGCGCAGATTTTTCTCTGTGTTAGATTTTCTCTCTCTCTGTGTGTGTGTGTGTGTGGTGTGTGTGTGTGTGTGTGTGTGTGTGTGTGTGTGTGTGTGTGTGTGTGTGTGTGTGTGTGTGTTGTGTGTGTTGTGTGTGTGTGTGAGAGGAGAGCGAGAGAGAGAGAGAGAGAGAGAGAGAGAAAAGAGAGAGAGAGAGAGAGAGAAGAGAGAGAGAGAGAGAGTTCTAAAGGTCACTGAGAGAGAGAGAGAGAGATAGGTGAAGATAATGCAGAGTACACTGCTTCCCCCTTACCCACCCAGCTAAAGCTAAAAGTTACTACATTTAAGGCAAACGCGTTTGAATAACTTCGAATAATTCTTCAGAAAGACAGAAAGAAAGAAAGAATTAAAAAAAAAAACTTAACAGAATTGAAATATAATCTATGGCTCTACCTCTGAACACGTGCATGCACGCTGCGTGCGTTCGCGTATGAATGTGTGTGTCTGTTTGTGTTTGTGCATTTGTTTGTGCTGGTCTGTTGGTCGGAGCCTGCAACCTGATTTCATTTGTAATTATTTCCCTTGGAAGTGATGGGAGTGGATTTAGTTCATAACGGAGCAAGAGTTACCCGTACGTGTTTTGTAATTATTGTCTACCGCTTCCTGGCCTCATTTCAGATTTTGTTATAACTTAAAAACCAAAATTAAACTGAAAAAGCTAAAGTTACTACATTTAAGGCAAAACGCGTTTGAATAACTTCGAATAATTCTTCAGAAAGACAGAAAGAAAGAAAGAATTAAAAAAAAAAACTTAACAGAATTGAAATATAATCTATGGCTCTTAGTGTAAGAAAGATTTGCCTGATAGAGTCTGGTAACAGAGGCAATTTATGACAATAAGCTAATGAACAATGGAGCGACTGATGGCGAAGAACGAAGCAAAGTTTAGAAAGAGTGGGGGTTAATTTTCCGCCCAGGGCATTGACGAACAAAGTACACAAGACACGATGCATGTCGACCTCTTGGGTCTTTTTTTCAAGTGAGAACAAAATAGGTTACATTTAGAACAGTACAAACGAAGAGCGACTTATCTGATGTACGTACATGTGGTCGAAATAATCGACGACGAAGACGGGACGTGAAATGCAACACGGTAAAGCGTTCGCAAGTATAGCGTTTGACAGGTACGCATAGAGTGTGGAAGACGAGACGTAAAGTACAACACAACAAAGGGTATCGGTCAATATGCAGAGCGAAATTTCAAAATGGAGCGACTGATGGCGGAGAACGAAGCAAAGTTTAAAAAGAGTGGGGGTTAGTTTCCCGCCGAGGACATTGACGAACAAAGTACACAAGACACATGCATTTCGACCTCTTGGGTCTTCTTCAAGTGAAAACAAAATAGGTTACATTTAACATTCTACGTTCAATACGCGCTAGCGATTTAGCAAACACAGTCGAACGCTACAGTACAACGTTCTCTCGGCAAACTCCCTTGTTCGCCCTTCTCCACCGTACGGAACAACAACTTTGCCAGCAGCACTCAGCACTCCACTGCTGAGTTCGCGTCTTTATGACACCTGCACGGCTACACCTTTCACTTGGGCGTACCGCACCACAACGTACTTAGACGCTACAGCGCGCAATCTCACGGTGCCATAATAAGAATAGATTACCAACCCTGGCACGCAACACTCTCCTTGTGTTGACTATGTGTCCCAAACACACGTAGGGATGCACAACCGAACTCAGTGCACTGCACAACGACGCTCCCGGAACGTCACACAGCGCTCACCACTCAGCGCTAAAGAATATATCACTTCTCTACACCCTTCCCTCGGTGCAAACAGATTGACGTTGCAAACGGTTTCTCCACCTGAACGTCACCTCAAACCACTGTTGACAAAACCAAAGGCTATGACGGACTTCCAACAAAACTCCTATTGACTGAGGTTTTCACTTTCCTTCTTCTTCTTCTTCAAGATACACAAAGATTCTGGCACGATTCGCCGTTCCGGATAAATCCGTATGATTAATGAAGTGCGCGCGATGGTACGGATCCTCGGTATTAAATTCCGGAAAAGATGTGATTGAAAAGAAATTGCGGATCGGCGGAATATGCGTACGGGATCTTGATCTAAGTAGGTCCGGACAATTTTGCTTCGGATGGACGGTGCAAGTCGATCGCCGGACATGCGACAGCTCCGCCCAACCTCCCCGCGCAGCAATAATAGGGTGAAAGCCACCATACACCACAAGTTCACATGAAGCCCTTGAATTTCAATGATATCCCGGACGAGCTCCCCAAAAAGGTGTCACCGTGCCCTAGTGGTGGTGGTGGTGGTGGTGGTGGTTCACTCTCACACGAATTGATCCTTTTCAAATAAAAATTATAATCTAACGAATGTACAACTAAAGGTCGACGAATAAAGAAAACAAACAAAAAAAAAATAATAAAAGTAATGTTTGACGATGGAGATTCAAAGAAAGTTCTGTTTTGAGGGGCGGAGGTGATTAAAGATGAGTTCCTTTACTATCACAGTCTTTAGTACTTATCGGTTAACGTAGAGATCTTGTCGACGATGTTGCTGTCTTGATGTCTTCGTAGATGTGGTGGATGATCTTCAAAACGATGATGGGCGTCGAATGCGTTGATAACCGTTGAAAAGAAGTGAAAAGAAAAAGAAAAGAAAGGAAAAAAAGAAAAGAAAACCTCAGGCAAACTCCCAGAAAAGGTTGCAGAACCTCGGTGGTGTCAAGCTCTGGCCCACACCAGTCCCCAGTGGTGGTGCACCAGCCTCCAGCCTGTCTGTTGGCCTTCTCTAGACGCCAGTTATGGTGCCGACCCTCAGCCCGTCGTCTGTGGTCCACCAGGCCCAGTCCCTGTCGTCTGGCTGTCCTCGCTTGATCCCAGGCTACGGAACCGATTCTCTGCAGCAATGCGCTGTCCCTTCTTCTTCTCAGAAGATGCTCTACAGATCCGCCTCTGCCGCTAGACTCTGTAGGGCTTGCTCTTTCTTGCCGCCTTCTTGCCTTCCGTCCGTTTTTGACTNTCGCTCATCATGGGTAAGCCATAGCTCTCTCTCTCTCTCTCTCTCTCTCTCTCTCTCTCTCTCTCTCTCTCTCCACTGAATATATTTCTTTTCTGAAGAACATGTTACCATACCGGCCATATGTATCTGTCTCCCTTATATGCAGATGAAGGTTACAGGCTTGTTGCCTATTATAGGCTGTTTGCCTTTAATGTCGACTGAAATTTGCATATTTGTTTGTTGCTGTTTCATGGTTTTTTTTTCATTTCATGAGTCAGTGTTGCGCTTGATTATGCTCAATGTCGATTCCTTTGACTGTTTGTAATTTGAGGATGCAGTCTGTTATTCCATGTTGCTTAACTATAGAAGCTAAGTGGTGAGCAGTAATGATGAAGCACATGGAATGAGATGGAATAATTGTGTTAGGGACATGAATCCCACATAATTGGCAGTTGCTGTTCCGACTTAGGGCAGCACAGGGTTGAACTGCGTCTTTGAGGTTAGGTTTACTATGGTTTCAGAGTGGTCGTTTTGTCACTCAATTAGTTCTTGGTTGGATAGGTTATCATTGTTGATAACCTCTGCGCAAATCCAATGCAAGAGACTAAAAGAGCTATAGTAGTTGAACCTATGATTCCGAATACCATAGTATAGCGCATTCCTGATTACGTTTCTCCTGGAGGATATGCTCTGGCTCGCTGTTAGAAAGAGGGGTACCTTATCCCTGAGATTGATGTAGTTGGGTTTTTTTTTTGTTTTTTTTTGTGTGTGTGTGTGTTTTTTTTAGCAAAATGATACTCTTACTTATGAGGTACAGTAAGCCTGACTGTGATGACTCTGATGTGAGGTACCGTAGGCCTGACTGTGATGTGAGGTACTGTAAGCCTGACTGTGATGTGATGAGGTACACTAAGCCTGACTGTGATGACTGTGATGGAGGGTACCGTAAGCCTGACTGTGATGTGAGGTACAGTAAGCCTGACTGTGATGACTGTGATGTGAGGTACCGTAAGCCTGACTGTGATGACTGTGATGTGAGGTACCGTAAGCCTGACTGTGATGTGAGGTACAGTAAGCCTGACTCTGATGACTGTGATGTGATGTGAGGTACCGTAAGCCTGACTGTCATGTGAGGATACCGTAAGCCTGACTGTGATGTGAGGTAGGTACAGTAAGCCTGACTGTGATGTGAGGTACCGTAAGCCTGACTGTGATGTGAGGTACCGTAAGCCTGACTGTGATGTGAGGCACACTAAGCCTGACTGTGATGACTGTGATGTGAGGTACCGTAAGCCTGACTGTGATGTGAGGTACCGTAAGCCTGACTGTGTTGACTGTGATGATGAAGTACAGTAAGCCTGACTGTGATGTACTGTGGTGACTGTGAGGTACAGTAAGCCTGACTGTGATGTGAGGTACACTAAGCCTGACTGTAATGACTGTGATGTGAGGTACCGTAAGCCTGACTGTGATGTGAGGTACAGTAAGCCGGACAGTGATGACTGTGATATGAGGTACCGTAAGCCTGACTGTGATGACTGTGATGGCAGGTACCGTAAGCCTGACTGTGATGTAAGGTACAGTAAGCCTGACTGTGATGACTGATGTGAGGTACAGTAAGCCTGACTGTGATGTGAGGTACAGTAAGCCTGACTGTGATGTGAGGTACAGTGACCCTGACTGTGATGTGAGGTACCGTAAGCCTGACTGTGATGACTGTGATGTGAGGTACAGTAAGCCTGACTGTGATGTGAGGACAGTGACCTGACTGTGATGTGAGGTACAGTAAGCCTGACTGTGATGTGAGGTACAGTAAGCCTGACTGTGATGTGATGAGGTACAGTAAGCCTGACTGTGATGACTGTGATGTGAGGTACAGTAAGCCTGACTGTGATGTGATGACTGTGATGTGAGGTACAGTAAGCCTGACTGTGATGACTGTGATGTGAGGTACAGTAAGCCTGACTGTGATGTGTGGTGTAGAGTAAGCCTGACTGTGATGTGAGGTACAGTAAGCCTGACTGTGGTGACTGTGGTGTGATGTACACTAAGCCTGACTGTGATGTCAGGTACACTAAGCCTGCTGTGATGACTGTGATGTGAGGTACACTAAGCCTGACTGTGATGTGAGGTACAGTAAACCTGTGACTGTGATGTGACTGTGACTGTGATGTGAGGCACAATAAGCCTGACTGTGATGTGAGGTACAGTAAGCCTGACTGTGATGTGTGAGGTACAGTAAACCTGAGTGTGATGACTGTTATGTGAGATACCGTAAGCCTGACTGTGATGACTGTGATGTGAGGTACCGTAAGCCTGACTGTGATGACTGTGATGTGAGGTACAGTAAGCCTGACTGTGATGTGAGGTACCGTAAGCCTGACTGTGATGACTGTGATGTGAGGTACCGTAGCCTGACTGTGATGACTGTGATGTCAGGTACACTAAGCCTGACTGTGATGTGAGGTACAGTAAGCCTGACTGTGATGACTGTGATGTGAGGTAGCGTAAGCCTGACTGTGATGTGAGGTACAGTAAGCCTGACTGTGATGACTGTGATGTGAGGTAGCGTAAGCCTGAATGTGATGTGAGGTACAGTAAGCCTGACTGTGATGACTGTGATGTGTGGTACACTAAGCCTGACTGTCATGTGAGGTACACTAAACCTGACTGTGATGTGAGGTACAGTAAGCCTGACTGTGATGTGAGGTACAGTAAGCCACTGAGCCTGACTGTGATGAAAGGTACACTAAGCCTGACTGTGATGTGAGGTACCGTAAGCCTGACTGTGATGTGAGGTACCGTAAGCCTGACTGTGATGTGAAGTACACTAAGCCTGACTGTTATGACTGTGATGTGAGGTACAGTAAGCCTGACTGGTATGACTGTGATGATGTGAGGTACCGTAAGCCTGACTGTGATGACTGTGATGTGAGGTACAATCAGCCTGACTGTGATGTGTGAGGTACCGTAAGCCTGACTGTGATGACTGTGTGATGTGAGGTACCGTAAGCCTGACTGTGCTGTGAGGTACCGTGAGCCTGAATGTGGTGAGGTACAGTGAGCCTGACTGTGATGTGAGGTACAGTAAGCCTAACTGTGTGATGTGAGGTACACTAAGCCTGACTGTGATGACTGTGATGTGTGATGTGAGGTACAGTAAGCCTGACTGTGACTGTGTGATGTGAGGTACAGTAAGCCTGACTGTGATGACTGTGATGTGAGTAGGTACAGTAAGCCTGACTGTGATGACTGTGTGAGGTACCGTAAGCCTGACTGATGACTGACTGTGACTGTGAGGTACACTAAGCCTGACTGTGATGTGAGTTTCAAGTAAGCCTGACTGTGATGTGAGGTACAGTAAGCCTGACTGTGATGTGAGGTACAGTAAGCCTGACTGTGATGACTGTGATGTGAGGTACCGTAAGCCTGACTGTGATGACTATGACATGTGAGGTACAGTAAGCCTGACTGTGATGTGAGGTACAGTAAGCCTGACTGTGATGACTGTGATGTGAGGTACAGTAAACCTGACTGTGATGACTGTGATGTGTGGTACCGTAAACCTGACTGTGATGTCTGTGATGTGAGTACAGTAAGCCTGACTGTGATGACTGTGATGTGAGGTACCGTAAGCCTGACTGCCTGACTGTGATGTGAGGTACAGTAAGCCTGACTGTGATGTGAGATACAGAAAGCCTGACTGTGATGACTGTGATATCAGGTATAGTAAGCCTGACTGTGATGTGAGGTACAGTAAGCCTGACTGTGGTGACTGTGATGTGAGGTACCGTAAGCCTGACTGTGATGTAAGGTACACTAAGCCTGACTGTGACTGTGATGTGAGGTACAGTAAGCCTGACTGTGATGTGTGAGGTACAGTAAGCCTGACTGTGATGATGTGAGGTACCGTAGCCTGACTGTGATGTGAGGTACAGTAAGCCTGACTGTGATGTGAGGTACAGTAAGCCTGACTGTGATGTGTGAGGTACAGTAAGCCTAACTGTGATGACTGTGATGTGAGGTACAGTAAGCACGACTGTGATGACTGTGATGTTAGGTACACTAAGCCTGACTGTGATGACTGTGATGTGTGAGGTACAGTAAGCCTGACTGTGATGTGAGGTACACAGTAAGCCTGACTGTGATGACTGTGGTGTGAGGTACACTAAGCCTGACTGTGATGACTGTGGTGTGAGGGTACACTAAGGCTGACTGTGATGTCATGTACACTAAGCCTGACTGTGATGACTGTGATGAGAGGAACACTAAGCCTGACTGTGATGTGAGGTACAGTAAACCTGACTGTGATGACTGTGATGTGAGGTACCGTAAGCCTGACTGTGATGTGAGGCACAATAAGCCTGACTGTGATGTGAGGTACAGTAAGCCTGACTGACTGTGATGTGAGGTACCGTAAGCCTGACTGTGATGACTGTGATGTGAGGTACCGTAAGCTGACTGTGATGACTGTGATGTGACAGTACAGTAAGCCTGACAGTGATGACTGTGATGTGAGGTACAGTAAGCCTGACTGTGATGTGAGGTACCGAAAGCCTGACTGTGTGATGACTGTGATGTGAGGTACCGTAAGCCTGACTGTGATGACTGTGATGTGAGGTACACTAAGCCTGACTGTGATGTGTGATGTGAGGTACAGTAAGCCTGACTGTGATGACTGTGATGTGAGGTAGCGTAAGCCTGATGAATGTGTGATGTGAGGTACAGTAAGCCTGACTGTGATGACTGTGATGTGTGTGGTACAGTAAGCCTGACTGTGATGTGAGGTACACTAAACCTGACTGTGATGTGAGTGAGGTACAGTAAGCCTGACTGTGATGAAAGGTACACTAAGCCTGACTGTGATGTGAGGTACAGTAAGCCTGACTGTGATGTGAGGTACCGTAAGCCTGACTGTGATGTGAGGTACAGTAAGCCTGACTGTGATGACTGTGATGTGAGGTACAGTAAGCCTGACTGTTATGACTGTGATGTGAGGTGCCGTAAGCCTGACTGTGATGACTGTGATGTGAGGTACAATCAGCCTGACTGTGATGTGAGGTACCGTAAGCCTGACTGTGATGACTGTGATGTGAGGTACAGTAAGCCTGACTGTGCTGTGAGGTACCGTGAGCCTGAATGTGGTGTGAGGTACAGTGAGCCTGACTGTGATGACTGTCATGTGAGGTACAGTAAGCCTCACTGTGATGACTGTGATGTGAGGTACAGTACAGTAAGCCCTGCTGCGATGAGAGGTACAGTAAGCATGACTGTGATGACTGTGATGTGAGGTACACTAAGCCTGACTGTGATGTGAGGTACACTAAGCCTGACTGTGTGTGGTACAGTAATCCTGACTGTGATGACTGTGATGTGAGGTACACTAATCCTGACTGTGATGTGAGGTACAGTAAGCCTGACTGTGATGTGAGGTACAGTAAGCCCTGGCTGTGATGACTGTGATGTGAGGTACAGTAAGCCTGACTGTGATGCGAGGTACAGTAAGCCTGACTGTGATGTGAGGTACAGTAAGCCTGACTGTGATGACTCTGATGTGAGGTACACTAAGCCTGACTGTGATGTGATGTACACTAAGCCTGACTGTGATGTGAGGTACAGTAAGCCTGACTGTGATGACTGTGATGTGAGGTACAGTAAGCCTGACTGTGATGTGAGGTACAGTAAGCCTGACTGTGATGACTGTGATGTGAGGTACACAGTAAGCCTGACTGTGATGCGAGGTACAGTAAGCCTGACTGTGATGACTGTGATGTGAGGTACAGTAAGCTGACTGTGATGTGAGGTACAGTTCGCCTGACTGTGATGTGCGGTAGAGTAAGCCTGACTGTGATGTGAGGTACAGTAAGCCTGACTGTGACTGTGATGTGATGTGAGGTACACTAAGCCTGACTGTGATGCGAGATACAGTAAGCCTGACTGTGATGTGAGGTACAGTAAGCCTGACTGTGATGATGTGAGGTACCACTAAGCCTGACTGTGATGTGAGGTACAGTAAGCCTGACTGTGGTGTGAGGTACAGTAAGCCTGACTGTGATGACTGTGTTGTGAGGTACAGTAAGCCTGACTGTGATGTGAGGTACAGTAAGCCTGACTGTGATGACTGTGATGTGAGGTACCGTAAGCCTGACTGTGATGTGAGGTACAGTAAGCCTGACTGTGATGCATGTGATGTGAGGTACCGTAAGCCTGACTGTGTGAGGTACACTAAGCCTGACTGTGACAGTAAGCCTGACTGTGAGGTACTGCCTGACTGTGATGTGATGTGAGGTACACTAAGCCTGACTGTGATGTGAGCTACAGTAAGCCTGACTGTGATGACTATGATGTGAGGTACACTAAGCCTGACTGTGATGTGAGGTATAGTAAGCCTGTCCATGGTGACTGTGATGTGAGGTACAGTAAGCCTGACTGTGATGACTGTTATGTGAGGTACACCGTAAGCCTGACTGTGATGCGAGGTACAGTAAGCCTGACTGTGATGACTGTGATGTGTGAGGTATAGTAAGCCTGACTGTGATGTGTAAGGTGACTGTGACAGTATGCTGACTGTGATGACTGTGATGTGAGGTACAGTAAGCCTGACTGTGATGTGAGGTACAGTAAGCCTGACTGTGACTGTGAGGTACAGTAAGCCTGACTGTGATGACTGTGATGTGTGAGTGACACAGTAGCCTGACTGTGATGTGAGGTACAGTAAGCCTGACTGTGATGACTGTGATGTGAGTACAGTAAGCCTGACTGTGATGTGAGGTTCAGTAAGCCTGACTGTGATCCAATAAACGTGAATGAGTGTGTCAGTAACCTGTCGCCTGTGTACCTGCACGCCGTTTGATCAGTAGTAATGGCTCAAAACAGCACTCGGTGAAAATGTCTCCTGTGTACCTGCACGCCGTTTGATCAGTAGCAATGGCTCAAAACAGCACTCGGTGAAAATGTCTCCTGTGTACCTGCACGCCGTTTGATCAGTAGCAATGGCTCAAAACAGCACTCGGTGAAAATGTCTCCTGAATTTGTGGAACAAAGCAAACATTGCAGAGAAACCCTGTTACCTTCAAAGCATGGTGATCAAAAGTGGCTGACACAATGAACAATCTTCAATCCACTCTCAACCCATCTCTTACCAAAGTTGATCAAACAGTGGCTGATACAATGAACAATCTTCAAACCATTCTCCCAAACCAAAGTTGATCAAACAGTGGCTGATACAATGAACAATCTTCAATCCACTCTCAACCCATCTCTTACCAAAGTTGATCAAACAGTGGCTGATACAATGAACAATCTTCAATCCACTCTCAACCATCTCTTACCAAAGTTGATCAAACAGTGGCTGATACAATAAACAATCTTCAATCCACTCTCAACGCATCTCTTACAAAAATTGATCAAACAGTGGCTGATACAATGAACAATCTTCAATTC
>JADBJO010001938.1:319046-339046 GCA_016801955.1 Conus betulinus | reverse complement strand
TTGCTTTCTTAGGGTGATGAAAAGACAAACAAAAGAAGAATAAATAAACAACAATTAAACATATCTATTGGAAAACGCACAGATTCGCTGAACTTATTTCCCTCCTGTTAGCAGTCACATACATACATTTTTATGGTTGAACCGCCTATCCCACTTACATCCACAATCTGATCTCTCACAGCATTCATCACAGCACCACTTGTTTACTGTTGCAAGGCGTCTCTGGATTGCACCTGTTAAGAGAGAGAGAGAGAGAGAGAGAGAGAGAGAGAGAGAGAGAGAGAGAGAGAGAGGAGAGAGAGAGAGAGAACGTACGAGTTTTATTTGCAGAGGATAACGAATAGGCACAACAGCTTTTTTTTTTTTACATCCAACTCTCCAAGGCCAAAAAAAGGAGTTAAAAATTGTAAGCACATCTGTATATAACCGAATAGACATTTAGTGCAAGTGAAACAAACAGAATGAAGGAATAGGGAAGGAGGGAGGGGAGTTAGTGGGAAGAGGGACGGGAGAAAGGAGGGGGCTGTGAGGAAATACAGGGGCAGAGGCTTTACCAGAGCATGTCAGCATAGAACAAAGTTAGATTTCGCAGAATCATCCACTACGAAAGAAAAGTAGACTTCATTCAATTATGATTTGAAAATTAAACGAGACTTACCTGGAAGTTGGAGTCTAATGGAGATTGTTTTGAGGATGCTGTTGGGTACAGGTATACATGTGGAGGACCAAACCGCGCGCGCCCCAGACTTCAGCTACGTGTGATCCCCGAGAACAAACTCGGAAGGGAGGTTCAATGGAAGTTTGCTGATGGGTCAACTTCCAGGTACGTCTCGTTTAATTTTCAAATTACTCCTCGTCTGCTGATTGGTCAGACATGTGGAGATTTTAGCGTTGGGGATCACACGTTATTCCTTAACACGTCAGGCTCTGAAAGGCAACCAGCTCTGTGAGATGTTTCCCTTTGTCTACAAGTGTGTCCAGCACAGACTGGGGAAAAAAAATTGTAGTCTTCGTAGAACATTTCCGTCTTCATTCTGTTAAATGGTCCGGTGGTAGAATCTTGAAAAGTGTTCCTGTTTGACCATCCACCTGCTTGAAGGGTGCTGTCTATTGGCACACCTCTGCTTAATGCTGCAGAAGTACTAGCAGCCCGAGTGCTGTGAGCCGAGTACCTCGATATGTTTATTCCCAGCCATAAACAGCACATCTTTCATCCAACGAGAAATGGTGTCTATTTTCACTGGTGTAAAAGGCTTTATGTAACTCATAAAAAGTGCTTTCCCACTTCGTAAGCAGGCAGTCTTTTTTTCAAATACTGTCGGAAGTGGTAACCAGACACAATCTCTTGTTTTCAAAACAAGGTGTGACTGAAGGCTTTAAGTGAATCCCTGGTTTGTTTGTTTTTAAAAGAGAGCAATATACAAGTACACATTTAGACTCGTGGATTTTTACATCATCAACAGTAAGACCATGGAGAGTCTGTCCTCTCTGACCAGAGAGTAAAGCAAGTAACATAAGTGTTCTGAGTGTGAGTTTCAGAAAGCTGAGCTGTTCTGCTTCTGGCCACTGTGCTAACATATCAATGACTGTGTCTACATCTTATGTGTCACAATACTTTGGGAGTGACGGTCAATTGTTGAAACATACCGTTGACAATCTTCCAGACTACAGGATGTTGACCTATTGTTTCTGCGTTTACTAGACAAGGGTATGCTGAAACAGCACCCCTAGCTAGGTTAACTGTACTATAACTAGCACCTGCAGCATACAGTTCTGCCCCCCCCCCCCCCCCCCCTCCCAAATTGCCACATGCACATGAGTAAAAGTATTGATTTTATTTCTGGTTACAAATTTCTGCCAGTTTTGAATGTAGGTGCTGTAGGATTTACGGGTGCTGGGTCTCCATGAATCCGTGATTAGAGCAACTGAATTTTTTGATAAACCAGAAGTTAAGAAATTTTTGCCGAGATCTTGCAGACAAGCAGGTTTAGCCGACGTTTCTGAATGAGAGGAGGATGAACTGCTCTGAGGTCGCTGGGTAGGTGAAGAAGGTGGCGTCTGCACCTGAGTTCTACTGGAGGCAGCAGAGAAGATGTTGAAGACAGCGAACCACGTTGTTGTCTGTCGGCCAGTTGGTACCACAATTATCCCCTCTGCATGGTCTCTCCGGATCTTCTGCAGCTCCTGTCCTATGATGCTGAAAGGTGGAAATGCATACCACTGTAAATGCTCCCAAGAGATGGAAAAAGCATCAATTGCTTCAGCTTCTGGATCCGGCCTGTATGAAATGTATCGCCACGTTTGAAAGTTCAACCTGGAAGCAAAGAGGTCAATATCTGGAGAAGCCCCTGAGCTGTTGGGAAGGCAGACTGCAGAGCCTGCTCATCAAGTTTCCACTCAGCATCAGTGTTCTGACGCCTGGACTCCTTGTCAGCTGTCCTGTTCTGCTTCCCTGGAATGTGCGCTGCACTGATCCAGATATTCTTAGAAATGCACCATGACCAAATTGTAAATGTGATGTCATTACAAGCATCTGAATGGCTTGTTCCCATGCGATTGATACAGCTGACTGCTGTTGTATTGTCTGCATTATCCAGACATGTTTGTTTTCCAGCTTTCCCTGAAATGACTGCAAAGCAAGTAAAACAGCTTTCAATTCCAAATGATTAATGTGAAAGACCCTTTCATGCGGCAACCAATGTCCACCTGAAGCTGTATCTTCACACTCACAACCCCCCAACCTGTGCCCACTAGCATCAGTGGTGACAACTATATCTGGTTCAGTACTGCAATGTCATTCTCTGTATCAGACGCAATGACAATCCACCATTTTAGTTCCTCCTTACTCTCTTCAGACAACTGCATGAGTTGGTCAAAGTCACCTCTGCTCCTCTTCAAAGCTAATTTTTTGTCTTTCTCAAGCTGTCTGTAACAGAGAGGTCCATACTTGACAGCAGCAAAGCTAGCAACGATTTTTCCTATAACTTGAGCAACCTCACGGATTGTGTGACTTTGCTCATCAAGAAGCTTTTGACAACTAGACAGTATGCTGACAGCGCTTTCAGCGCTAAGAGTGACTTTCATAGAGACAGAATCTATGATGACTCCAAGGTATTGAATCCTTGTTGTGGGCTGAATAACCGACTTGGTTGAGTGAATGATAAATCCTAACATTTGAAACAAATCAGTGGTGTCTGTAACATTCCTCATACAGTTGCTCTCTGTGAAGTGCAATCAACAGAGAATCATCCAAAAACCCCCGTAGATACATGACCTTCATTCTAAGGGAGGCATAGACAGGCTTCAACAGCTTTGAGAACAAATGGGGAGCTGATGATAGGCCATTGGGTAAAGCATTGAATTCAGAGAGTTGATCCCTCCATTGAAATCTGAGTAGTTTCCTGCACTGTTCATGGATTGCTACACTATAATAGGCATCCTTCAGATCAATTGAGGCCATAAAGCATCCTTGAGTTATCAAAGTCAGGGCTGTGTTCAGAGTATCCATTTTGAAATGATGATAACTGACTTTTAAATTGAGTCTTTTTAGATATGAAAACCATGCGATAAGATCCATCTTTCTTTTCCCTGTAAAAAAAAAAAAATCTGGAGAAATAACTTCACCAGGGCAATGCTGACAAGGGGAAATTACTTTCTCGGCTATGAACTTTTGAACATCTGAATCAATGATCTTGCACTCTGTCTGATTTGCGACATTTGTTTTTGTGCAAGATGACCTGGATAACTGGTCTACAGGACAATCAAATTCAACCTTAAGCCCTGCTATCATGCTTAACATCTCTGGGTCTGAAGTGATTTCAGACCATGCATATTCAAACTGTCTTAATCTCCTAGCAGTAAACTCATGTTTCTGAGGTTTTAAAGATGGAACCAAGCTCACCCCTTCTATTGGAAGCTGGGATTCTAATGTCCCCGTTTCTGCTGGAACCAGTGCTGTCTTTGTTTGTTCTGTTTCTTTGGACTACAAAATGACCACGTGCGTGACCCAACTCAGAGTAGTAGGAACTGCCCCCTTTGTCCACGATAGTAGTGGGCGTTTCTGCGGTATGGCCTGTATCTGCGCTAATGGCCTACACTGGAGCTGATGTGATCGGTCTCACACACGTCTGTGATCGGGACCGATTCATCACAGATCCGCGAAAACTGTTTGTTTTCATGTGGTCTGATACCACTGCGTCTGCGCAACAAAATCTCGCGCGAAACGTGACCCAAAATAGCCACCACACTGGTGCAATGCTGACCAGCTTCAGAACTGGCCTCTGAACTGGGCAAGCCGCTATCAAGTCATCCGTTCGCGGCACGCACGCACGTAGTCGCCGCCTTGATGACCGCTCTTAGAATATGTTACATTTTCAGGTGGTATTTTGATGGCCTCTGACGGTAATTTGACCATACTTTGTAATTTACCGTCGGGACACATGAATTTCTGGCAATTTGCCAGTCTGTTGTAGGCTTCAAATTTCTTCTTCTGCAGATCCGGGCCAAGTTTGTTCGTGAACCGACCAGTAACAACTTCTGCCAGTGCCTCTCTCACTTCCTTGCTTACAGTTTCGTCCGCACCGCTCAATTCAGCAGCTATCTCTTTCAGCAAAGTCAGATCTGTCTCTGACTGGTCAGCTTTTTTATTCTGCGACGCGAAAAGCCGTGCTGTTTTTCCCTCCAATTCTTCCAGTTCCCCATCTTCTCTCAGCTCCAAAACATCACTGTTGTGTTCCTGTTCTGACTCTGAATCGTCTCCGGAAACTCGGGCAAACTTGGCGGGGTTAGCGGCGCCGTCTTCGACTGGAAATGTCCTCGTAGGCCTTAAATAGTCCTGCTAAGGTCTCAAATGTTTTGTTCCCAGCTCGCTTGTAGTTCTTGAATCAGGCTTCTAACTGAACCTGGGACTGTTGAGGGCCTCCTGCTGTCCGTGGGTTCTGAAAGACCCTCCGACATGGCTACTGAAAGAGCCTCCGACATGGCTACTGAAAAGCCTCTGCCATGGCTACTGAAAGAGCCTCCGACATGGCTACTGAAAAAGACCCTCCGCCATGACTACTGAAAGAGCCTCCTACATGGCTACTGAAAGACCCTCCGACATGGCTACTGAAAGACCCTCCGACATGGCTACTGAAAGACCCTCCGACATGGCTACTGAAAGAGCCTCTGACATGGCTACTGAAAGAGCCTCCACCATGGCTACTGAAAGAGCCTCCGACATGGCTACTGAAAGACCCTCCGCCACATGACTACTGAAAGAGCCTCCGACATGGCTACTGAAAGACCCTCTGCCATGACTACTGAAAAAAAAACTCCGCCATGGCTACTGAAAGAGCCTCCGCCATGACTACTGAAAGACCCTCCGACATGGGCTACTGAAAGACCCTCCGCCATGACTACTGAAAAAAAAACCCCCCCAGCTACTGAAAGAGCCTCCACCATGACTACTGAAAGACCCTCTGACATGGCTACTGAAAGACCCTCCAACATGGCTACTGCAAGACCCTCCGACATGACTACTGAAAGACCCTCCGACATGGCTACTGAAAGACCCCTGACATGGCTACTGAAAGACCCCCTGACATGGCTACTGAAAGACCCCCCTGACATGGCACTGAAAGACCCCCTGACATGGCCACTGAAAGAGCCCCTGACATGGCCACTGAAAGAGCCCCTGACATGGCCACTGAAAGAGCCCCTGACATGGCCACTGAAAGAGCCCCCTGACATGGCCACTGAAAGAGCCGCTGCTGTCTGCTCAAAAGTTCAGCTTCTGAAAGAGCCGAACACAAAGGGTCAAGACGACCAGTGTCTATCAGAAAGCCGGCCGGTCTAATATGATAACCTTTGGAATAATAATTCCCTAGATTGTTAGAATCTAGTGATTCTACTGTGATTATGACGTTTATTACTGACCTGAAAGGAATTATGAAGGTAAAAAAAAATTATTCACGCAAGACAGTCGCTGGTAAAACCACTTTCACGCATCCGTCTGGCACCACATTTTGGCATCAACTGGGGCGCGCGCTCGGTTTCGTCCTCCACATATATACGTCTGACCAATCAGCAGATGAGGAATAATTTGACATTTTCTGTATTGTTTATTTCATCAATTTTTTATATTTGTTTTCTATTTTCTGGGTTAATTACCACCAAGGACACAGACAAACAAGAGTACAGGACTAGACACAATGCATTTCGACCTCTTGGGTCTTCTTCAGGTGAAAACACACACAATATTTAGGACAGTGACAAGAACACTTAGCTGAGCTTCTCCTGTTCGTTTCCAAATTGAAAATGGCCGTTACTAAATGATTTATTAAACAAAAGAGAGCATTGCAATTGAGTGTTTAACACATAAAGAGTATTTTGTCATATAAACGTTTGTTTTAAGTGAAAAGGTATCTGCCTGTTTGTAATAAAATTGTACTAGACATGGTTTATGAATTGTTCTTTTGACACCTCTTTTATGTGGGATAGTAAGTGGTTTAAACAAAATGATTGTTAAGTAAATCTGAGAGAGTGGAAACATAGTCAATATGGTTGTATATATGAGTCAAAATTGATTATCTGGCATAATATTTAATTTTCCGAGCTTGTATAGCTTAATGGCAAGGCTTCTGGACAGAATTTCTAAATGTTTTGACAGGATAGATTACTATCGATTAGTTCTCTTAACACGCTATAATTGGAAGCATCTTTTTTGTCGTTTGAAACATAAAGAATAAGCAATCTTGGGTTGTGTTTTGACGAATTTGGCCGACCGTAATAAAAATGAATGAAGTTGTATGAGGTACCTGCCATGACGGGAGATGCTGAGAGTGAAATGCAGGGCTTATTTAAAAAAAAAACGAGATTTAGAACTTTCAACACAAATGTAAGACCATATGTAAACAGAGCTTGAATCTCTAAGTTTGTGTTGTCTTTGATTAGACGCTGAGGCACGTGATTAGTGAGAGACGCTCACTGTTTTGTAAGACGGATGTGTTCCCGATATGTATGGCAGACCAGAAGTTGCCAGACAGGAGGATGGGGCGCTTGGCTTGGGCCTAGTTGGAAGCTGATTTTCAACCTTGGGTGTTGAAAAGGAAAACCTAGTTTTCCGTACGACCAGGAAGTGGTCGATGTCGATATAGCGCAGACAGAAGTCTGCTAGGAATTCTGTTTGGTCATTATTGATTTCCTACGGGTAAGTTGCCATCTGGCGAATGATGAATACATAAAGAGAAAAGAAAAATCATTAATAAATAAATGTAAATGACCAATGCAATTAATTTCAAAAAAAAGACATCGTGCAATGAGAAGCATGTTGAGAATACAGGCAACTGGTTTAAAGAATATGATAATACAAATCATTTTTGATTTCAATATTTTTGTAAAAATTTCACTTTGTATCTCCAAATGTAGGTAGGGATGTGCAGGAAACAGAATGCTACGAATTCGTGAATATGATGTGTTATTGTGTCTTGTTGTATAACGTCTTATAAAAAATAATTCAAACTTACACGTTCCAAAGCTAACGTTAGGACTTGGGGTTTCTTTCCAGAAAACTCAGCGGCCAACCACTGGGTCCTGCTAACCGCCTCCTGGAAACTTGATTCCAGCTGGGGATTTTTTTTTTTTTTTTTACAAAAGAAACTTTTTTTCAAATGCAACTCGTCTAGTCTTCAAGAAAGAACAAGAAATGTAATATCTGTATGTTGATTTTTGAAAAGAAAGAGGAAAAGGGGTTTGAATAATAATTGAACATGAAATTGAGATTTTAAAAAGTTATTACGTGTGTGTGATGAATGTATTGCAAAATGATGTGTTGTGTTTGGTAAAGGGAGCACAGAAAGTGAATTCTTGTTTCCTCAATCTCCCCTCTGGATGAATGGAGTAGACGCATGTGTATGGAGTAAACATGCTGTGTTCATGATTGAGTGTGTGCTAAAACAACCTTCCAAACAACTGTTGACGGGGGGAGACGCGAGGAAAGACAGAAAAAAATGGATCGACAACATTCAGATGATTTTGCTAAAACAACCATGCAAACATCTGTTGACAGGGGGAGACGCAAGGAAAGACAGAGAAAAATGGATTGACAACATCGTAGAATGGACAGGAAAATATCTTTAGATACGAAAGCTTTGGCGCGCAACCAACAAACTCGTGAAACCTGGTCTATTGTTTCTTCAGTACAGCGTCCCAAGGACGCTTTAGGGAAAGGGGCATGGTGCACATGCAGGTAGTACAGTGCCCCAAAGACTCCTCAGGGAAAGATGACTCCTCAGGGACAGGGGCATTGTGCACATGTAGGTAGTACAGCGCCCCAAGGACCTCAGGGAAAGATGACTCCTCAGGGAAAGGGGCATGGTGCACATGTAGGTAGTGTAGTGCCCCAAGGACTCCTCAGGGAAAGGGGCATGGTGCACATGTAGGTAGTGCAGTGCCCCAAGGACTCCTCAGGGACAGGGGCATGGTGCACATGTAGGTAGTACAGTGCCCCAAGGACTCCTCAGGGACAGGGGCATGGTGCACATGTAGGTAGTACAGTGCCCCAAGGACTCCTCAGGGAAAGGGGCATGGTGCACATGTAGGTAGTACAGCGCCCCAAGGACTCCTCAGGGAAAGGGGCATGGTGCACATGTAGGTAGTGTAGTGCCCCAAGGACTCCTCAGGGAAAGGGGCATGGTACACATGTAGGTAGTGCAGTGCCCCAAGGACTCCTCAAAGACAGGGGCATGGTGCACATGTAGGTAGTACAGTGCCCCAAGGACTCCTTAGGGAAAGGGGCATGGTGCACATGTAGGTAGTACAGTGCCCCAAGGACTCCTCAGGGAAAGGGGCATGGTGCATATGTAGGTAGTGCAGTGCCCCAAGGACTCCTCAGGGAAAGGGGCATGGTGCATATGTAGGTCTGTTTTTGAAGCTATGCATTTTAAATGGGCAGATTTCGATGCTTATTCCCCCTCGACTAGAATTTAGAAAAGCATCTGGGCCAAGGTTATGCGTGGACGCGCGCGCGCGCGCGCGTGTGTGTGTGTGAAGCTAAGAACAGTTTGGATTTCTTCAGGAACACACACACACACACACACACACACACACACACACGCACACACACACACACACACACACACACACACACATATATATATATATATATATGTGTGTGTGTGTGTGTGTGTGTGTGTGTGTGTATCTATATATGTGTATATATATTGCCATTACTGAAGAAGCTTTTTAAGCGAAAATCTTATTGGAGAATATACAATTTAAAATGAAACTGTCTACTTCTGTGTTTTTTATTTTACTCCAAGTTTTTACCCCAGAAGTATATTTGGGAGGAGTGGTGTCCAGCAATTTATTTGGACTGAATATTGAAAACTATAGAGAGAGAGAGAGAGAGAGAGAGAGAGAGAGAGAGAGAGAGAGAGAGAGATCTTTGTACATGCCGTGGAAGTGTGATGGACTTACGCGCGTGTGGTCATACGTTTCAAAAACCTGGCGTTCCCGCGGCCTCGGATTGTTGGTCCATCTGCAGGAAACCCAGCACACAGCCTTTGACAGTGTGAAGTCATGGCAACATTTCATAACATGTGTGCACACTGGTGTGTGTACATACAGTGCATAGAGGAAAACTCCAAACTGAGAACTCATAAAAACAGTCATTCAGTCAATAATTCAGAGATAAGGCACAGACTTTTTATGCAGTCTTTGCTAATGACAAAGTGTGTAAATTATATACAATAATACGATTAACAAGCGTTTAGAGTAAATGACACACGAATCTGTATACAATGCATGGGCTTCACAAAACGCATACATAGATTCACACTCGTAGTAAAGGTATTGATACAGAAAAAAGCGTCGAACCACGACAGCATCACACACTTTGATTCAGTTGTCGATTCTATGAACAAGGACAGAATCACAGGTTGGTTTCAGCTGTCACTTCTGGGAACTTGAACACAATCACGAAGATTGTTTAAAGCTGCCAGTCTGTGAACGAGTACGTAATGAATGGATTTGTTTCAGCTGTCGATTCCATGACCAAGGACACAATCAATGAGTTTGTTTCAGCTGTCAATCCAGTCAAGCAGGACAAAATCAATGACTTTGTTTCAGCTGTCAATCCAGTCAACTATGAGAAAATCAATGAGTTTGTTTCAGCTATAAATGCTGTAAGCAAGAACAGAAGGACAGGATTTGTTTCAGCTGTCAATTTTGTGCACTAGGGTATAATCACAGCAATTGTTTAAAGTTGTTAAGTCTGTGAACTAGGACAGAATCCCAGACTTTGTTTCCTCTATCAATCCAGTGAACTGTTAATGGTAATGGTAATGTTGCTTAAACCGCGTTGAAGTCACCTCACAAGTCATTATTAAAAAATAAATACCCTCGAAAACAAAACACAAAACCAACCAACAAACAAACAAAAAAGGAAAAATCGTATTCTCACAACCTTCAAACACACCAGAAATTTCATTTAAAAGTCTGTTCTCCGTAAAATCTTAGATCAGATGAAAAATGTTAATCTCCTTCAGAAGTTCAAAGATCACATCAGGTGGGACATCTCTGAACAAGGTTTTATAGAGTGTGCTGTAAAGTGTTTTATGTCTCACATTAAGCAAGTCCCAACACTCTAAAAGAATATGTTTCACTGTGAGTGGTACATGATATGGAATGCACCACGGAGCTTCTTCATTTTTTTAAATATAAGAATGGGTGTAAAACGAGTGGCCTGTATGCAAATTGTACAAAACTGTTTCTTCTTTTCGGCCACCTTGGGAACATGGAAAAACTCCTTCGGGTTTGAACGGCTTTTAGATAATTTGTTAAACTATGTTATATCCATCTGATTTCAGAGAGGTGTACGGTTCGAATAACTTCAGCAGTTGAGGGTGCTTGAGGTCACAGTCGGCAATGGCCTGCAATGCAGAAAGGGAGTCCGGCAAAACGAGGAAATCTTTATGTTTGGATTTAGTAACCATTTCAAAAGCCAGGACCAAAGCAGTCAACTCAGCAGTGTAGATGGAGCTGTCAGTAGGAATGTGTTTAGAACATCTCTGAGGAGGACCTGTTGCATATCCGTGCACACCAAGGAGCTCAGGGAATCTGTACGGTACGAGGCTAAATCAAACGGGATCTCTGGAGTAAAGAAAGTCCATGGTGGGTCATCAGGAAACTTGGATAAATCACACACCACTCCAAGATCTATATCTGCATTGTTCAAATGGGGGAAAATACGAATTTTCAGGGTTGAGATGGAACCGGGGTGATCATCGAACTTCTTTTGAAACTTGGGGTCAAAAACATAGTCGTACGTAGGGTTTTGGAGTTCAGAGAATAGACTTAAACAGTAGTTCAAGGCACGTTTCAGCCGACGATTCGAGAGGGATGGTTCTCCTGCCTCAGCATGCAGGCTATAATTAGGGGTGATGTGGAATGCACCCAAACAGAGTCAAAGCCCCCTGATGATGGATGGGATCGAGACTTTTCAGGTAGGAAGGTCTAGCAGAGCCGTAGACTACGCACCCAAAGTCCAGTTTGGAGTAGATTAGAGCCCTGTAAAGATGAAGAAGAGTTTTCTAATGAGCACCTCAGTCCGTGTGTGCCATAACTCCTAGAATATTCAGTGCTTTCTGACCAGCAGTTTTTAAGTTCTGGATGTGACTTTTAAAGTTTAGGTTTTGCTCTCTCTCTCTCTCACACACACACACACACACACACACACACACACACACACACACACACACACACAGAGAAATTTTGCTTCTTTCACAGCTGGAATGGTGGACTTGTCCAGACGAATTTCAGGATCAGCTAACAAAAATTGTGAAAATGGATACGATGTGTTTTGGGTGCTTGAAAAGGTAAACCCGTTTTCTTCGGCCCACTGTCGAATTTTCTCCACACAAAGTTGGAGTCGACGCTGTACGCTGGCATAAGAGGCTCCAACTGCGTACAGCGCGAAGCCGTCAGCAAACAGAGAGGAATGGGAACCCTGGTTTACTGAATGGACAAAGTCGTTAATTGTGATACTTAAGAGAGCAGGAAGAATACTGTTCCCTTAAGGTACACCCAACTCCTGCCCATGGCTGTCAGACAGCGTGGTGCCAATACGGATTTGGAACTGCCGTTCAGCCAGAAAGTTTTAAATAGATATAGACAGATGACCACAAAATCCAAGTTTTATTAAGATCCATAAGAATTCTAGATTTCAAAGTCATATCATACGCTTTTTCCAGATCAGATAAGACAGCTATCACATGTTTTTCATTAATGAAGGCGTTGTGGGTGGTGGTGAGACGGACTAAATGGTCGACGGTCGAATGGTGCTTCCTTAACCTGCACTGTTCATTGGCCAATAGGCCATCGGTTTCCAGCTTCCACGTCAGAAAGCAGTCGACCATCTTGTCCGTTAGCATGTAGGGGCAGCTGGTCAGAGCCATCGGATGATAGTTTGAAGAGTTGGTAAGGTGATAGTTTGAAGGGTTGGTAAGGTGATAGTTTGAAGGGTTGGTAAGGTGATAGTTTGAAGGGTTGGTAAAGGTGATAGTTTGAAGGGTTGGTAAGGTCTTTCCTGCCTGAGGAATGGAATGATCAGAGCCTTCCGCCAACAGGGTGGAAAGCACCCTGGTCCAGATATGGCAGTAGACTTTCAGAAGGGTGCTCCCTAGGAGATGTTTCAAAAGCTGAACGTAAATATCACCCAGGCCTGGAGCAGAATCATTGCAGGTTTGCAGAGCTGATTTCAGTTTCATCCATTGAAAAGGTTGTTTTTCCTCTATCAATTCTGTGAAGGACAGGATCACTGGATTTGTTTCAGCTGTCAATTCTTTGAATGCTGTAGACTGGGACATTATTACGTGATTTGTTTCATCTGTCAATTCTGTGAACTAGGGCAGAATAACAGAGTTTGTTTCAGCTATCAATTCAGTGAGCTGGTACAGAATCACAGTGTGTTTGTTTCAGCTAATGATTCAGTGAACTTGGACACTCATGTTCTTATTTCCGCTGTCAAGTTTGTAAACTAGGACAGAACCACAGGGTATATTTGAGCTTTCGTTTCTATGAACTACGACAGAACCACTGGGTTTATTTCAGATGTGAGTTTAGTAAACTAGGACAGAACCATGGGGTATATTTGAGCTTTCGTTTCTATGAACTACGACAGAACCACTGGGTTTATTTCAGATGTGAGTTTAGTAAACTAGGACAGAACCATGGGGTATATTTGAGCTTTCGTTTCTATGAACTACGACAGAACCACTGGGTTTATTTCAGATGTGAGTTTAGTAAACTAGGACAGAACCATGGGGTATATTTGAGCTTTCGTTTCTATGAACTACGACAGAACCACTGGGTTTATTTCAGATGTGAGTTTAGTAAACTAGGACAGAACCATGGGGTATATTTGAGCTTTCGTTTCTATGAACTACGACAGAACCACTGGGTTTATTTCAGATAAGATTTAGGTAAACTAGGACAATATCACTGGGCTTGTTTCAGCTGTCACTTCGTGAACTAGGACAGAATCACATGGTTTGTTTCAGCCAATCGATTCGATGATTCACTGGGTGTGTTTCGTCTGTGCATTCTGTGAACTAGGACACAATCACTGGGGTGTGTCATCTGTCCGTTCTATGAACTAGGACACAATCACTGGGTGTGTGTCATCTGTCCGTTCTCTGAACTAGGACACAATCACTGGGTGTGTGTCATCTGTCCATTTTGTGAACCAGGACACAATCACTGGGTGTGTCATCTGTCCAGTATGTGAACTAGGACACAATCACTGGGTGTGTGTCATCTGTGTGTCATCTGTCCATTCTGTGAACCAGGACACAATCACTGGGTGTGTGTCATCTGTCCATTTTGTGAACCAGGACACAATCACTGGGTATGTGTCATCTGTCCGTTCTGTGAACCAGAACACAATCACTGGGTGTGTGTCATCTGTCCGTTCTGTGTGACCAGAAACTGGGTGGAGTTACACAATCACTGGGTGTGTGTCATCTGTCCACTCTGTGAACCAGAACACAATCACTGGGTGTGTGTCATCTGTCCACTCTGTGAACCAGGACACAATCACTGGGTGTGTGTCATCTGTCCATTCTGTGAACCAGAACACAATCACTGGGTGTGTGTCATCTGTCCGTTCTGTGAACCAGGACACAATCACTGGGTGTGTCATCTGCCTATTCTGTGAACCAGGACAGAATCACTGGGTGTGTCATCTGCCTATTCTGTGAACCAGGACACAATCACTGGGTGTGTGTCATCTGTCCGTTCTGTGAACTAGGACTTAATGACTGGCAGGGGTCTGGGCTTTTTCCCGGCAAAATTGTAATTGGTTTTACTCGTTCATCTTTTTAATGGTGTGTCTTGCGTGGGTTTAGGTTCGTTACTAAATGGAATCACCCTCACAGTTAACAAAATAATAGCTGGCTGAGCTTGTAGCTTTGAGACTGTTCTGTATATAGAACACACAGAGACAGCTAGAGCCTCCTTCTGTCTCTGTGTGTCAGTTTGATGTCCGTCTTTCGTGTACATCATCTACTCGCCCTAGCTCTTCATACACACTCAACCATGTAACAAAGAAAAAGAAGAGGACGACATACATACAGCAATGCCAGTAGGCACACAGGCAGGCAGACAAACGAAAAAAAAACACAGAAGTGTACCACCTTACCACCATCAAAGGCTGCCAGGGGCAACAGAAGCAGGAGCATCATTCCCAGTGCTGACATCATGACTGCCTTCACTCCTGAAACACCACAAATGAAATAACATCAAAACAGTCATATACAGCATATAACAACATCTAGCACAGGGATGTAAATCAGAAACTCTAAACAATCCACCCAAAAAGAGCAATGGAATATATATATATATATATATGTAGTATGTTGGCTTGGCACCCTCTCGCTTTCAGCCTCCTCCGGTCGTTAGCGCTGCTTCTTGCAGCACTGTGAAAAGGGGAGCAGTATGCGTCAGTCTTTCCCTATCAGTATATGACCTCTTCATTGGCAAGCCGTATATAGTGCCTCTTCGTGTCGACACGCGTCAACTGGGACCTTGCGGTCTCGGGTTAAACCACAAGAGACTCGAAAGAAGTCTGGCCCCCAGACGTGTGCATGCAGGCCCAACGGCGTGTGGATTCGCCCTGTTGCCCACAAACCAGATTCGGGTTATAAGCCGGAGCGTATTTGTGTAAGCTTGGGCGCTGCGGGTTATCTTCAATGGTGGCAGGACAATCGTTTTCCACTGGTCAGCTACCACCCACCTCAAGCTGGGCAGCCCCCAGCCAATAAGGTGCTGACCCTCCGCAGTCTTCCTGTTTCGATGGGTGCTTAGAGCTCAGGGAAAGGACCGAAGAGCAGACTGTAAAGCTGAACCAGGCGATACAAAAGAAAAGACATTCAAACTACCATCCTTACGGCTGGCAACCTAAAACGTCAGAACGATGTGTTCTGGACTGTCTGACGATCTCCAGCAAGTTGACAACGCCAGGAAAACAGCCATCATCGACCACGAGCTGAAGAGGTTCAATATTGATATTGCCGCGCTGCAAGAGACAAGGCTCCCTCTCCAGTGGCAGCCTCATGGAGAAGGACTACATGTTCTTTTGGCAAGGACTGGAGCCAGAGAAGCACCGACTGTATGGCGTCGGATTTACAATGTGAAACGCACTCCTATCCTCAGTAGAACCCACCGTCCTAAGGGATAGCGCGATTCCTCTTTCCCCGGCTCATGGCGTCTTCTGGACCACACAAACATCCTTAGCCTCAATGCCTCTACACTCTGCTCTACAGCCCAGGCTAAGGATGGGTTCTATGAAGAGCTGGAAGCCAGGATCAAAGAGGTACCTGTAAAGGAACACGCTTTCTTGCACAGGGACTTCAACGCCCAGACTGGTGCAGACCACAGCTTCAGGATCCGCTGCAACGAGAATGAACAGTGGCTACTCAAGCTTTGCTCCTTGCAGACCTCTGTATCACAAACACTTAGATGCCCACCAAAGCCACACCACGGAGTGTACTGGAGGCACCTCAGATTCCGTCTCTGGCATCAGCTGGACTTTGTGATCACCCGAAGACCCTTGCTCAACCATGTACTCGTCACCCGTAGCTACCACAGTGTTGACTGCTGCACTGACCACTCCCTGGTCGGCAGCAAGGTGCGTTTTCAGCCCAAGCGAATCCACCACTCTAAGCAGCAGGAACATCCTAGAATCAACTCTGCAATGACGTTATTGCCCCAACTGCGTGAACGCTTTGTCAGAGCCATTGACAAGGCCCTAGAGGAATGTCTGATAGACAGCGCTTCATCATGGTGGAACTACATCCACAATTCCACCTACCAATCTGCTTCAGACACCTGTGGGAAGAGAGTGAGAGAGAATGAAGACTGGTTTTGAAGCAGGAATCGTGGAGATGTAGCTTGCCATAGTTGCTAAGCGAACCGCACTCCTCGATCACGAGACAGCTCTCAAAGAAGATGCTAGCCATACTCGTAAATCTTACAACACCCAGCAGATCACCCGTAAATGTGCCAAAGACTACAAGCTCAACCTGTGCTAGGGTATCCAGATCTCCGCCGACTGCGGCAACATCCGCGCTATGTACGAAGGCATGAAGAAAGCGTTTGGCTCTAGTGCCATCAAGATTGCTCCTCTGAAATCTACGTCAGGGGAGAGTCATCACCGACCGCAGCAAACAGACGGAGAGATGGGCGGAGCACTACCAGGAGCTGTACTCCAGGGAGAACTCAGTCACCCACACAGTCATCAAGAACACACACTTCCCTACCTACCATGGAGGAGTTCGACGCCCCACCCACCATTGAGGAACTCAGCAAGGCCATCGACTCGCTAACCAGGGGTAGAGAACTTTGGGCTGTGATGGCATTCCGCCAGAACTCATCAAGCCGGCAAAGGAGAGTCAGCCTAGTCAGCCCATGATCTTCAGCCATGATCTTCTGCTGCAGTGTTGGGAGGAAGGGATGGTACCCCAGGGATATACGCGATGCGAGATCATCACGCTATACAAGAACAAAGGGGGGACCGCAACGGCTGCAATAACTATCATGGAATGTCCCTCTTCAGTATTGTTGGCAAAGCCTTCGCTGTCGTCGTCCTTAACGTACTGCAGCGACATGCAGAATGAGTGTACCCACAGGCAAAGTGCGGCTTCAGAACTGCGAGGTCGACGTCGACGATGATATTCTCCCTGAAGCAGCTGCAAGAGAAGTGCCAGAGCAGAGAAGACCCTTGTTCATCGCCTTCATCGACCTGACCAAGGCGTTTGACAAGGCCTCTTCACCCTACTGCACCCGATTGGATGACGCCCAAGCTCCTGAAGATGGTCGTGTCCTTCTATGACAACATGAATGGCACTTTCCAGTATGACGGTTCATCTTCGGACCCCTTCCGATTCAAGAGTGGTTTCAAACAAGAGTATGTGTTCTCCTTCTCCCTGCTGCTGCGCTACGCTTTATGACAATCAGAAAATGGCATCTTCCTCTGCACTAGGAGTGACAGAAGCCTCGTCAACCTGGCACGCCTCCTAGCTGAAGGTGCGGAAAGTCCTGATCAGGGAGATGCTCTTCGCAGACGATGTCGTCCTCACTGCCTACATGCATGAAGCGTTTCAACGGCTCCTCACCTGCTTCGCTGATTCCTGCACTGAGATCGGCATCACTCTCAGCTTGCGAAAAACAAACAACATCATAGGGCAGGCAGATTCAAACCAGCAGACCTGGAGACAGCAGCTTCAGACCGGGTCAGCTGGCAGTCCACCATCAAGGCCAGCATCAAGCAAGTAGAGCAGAGGAGAGAGGCCCAGTGGGAAGAACAGAGATGCCGCAGACGGCAAAGAATTGCGTCGGCATCGACAGACGCTCATGACTGAGACTTCACTTGCAGCACCTGCAACAGGGTCTGCCACTCAAGGATCAGGCTATTCAGCCACAGCAGGCGCTGAAACTCCACAACTGCCTGATCCTCGGCGCAACGCCATTGTCTCTCAAGACAGATGGATACCATCATCATCATCATCATCATCATCATATACATGATGACGATAATGACAGTTAGTTACAACATCACCCAAGGACTTCAATTTCTATTTGTCAAGCTTTCACATGTGAAAGGGTTTCGTCAGGACCCCTGTCCGATCAAATAGCTGTTACACACACACACACACACACACACACACACACACACACACACACGCACACGCGCGCGCACGCGTGCGCGCACACACACACACACACACACACACACACACGCACACGCACGCGCACACGCGCGCGCGCGCGCACACACACACACACACATATTCAGACACACACAAACGTTGTTATAAAGTCGACATATGATACATCATGGTGATGACCACTAATTGAATCGTTGTAAAAATGACATATATGATGGAGATGACCACTGACTGAATTGTCATAAAGCTGACATACGTGATGGAGATGACCACTGACTGAATTGTTATAAAGTTGACATATGTGATGGTGATGACCACTGACTGAATTGTTATAAAGTTGACATATGTGATGGTGATGACCACTGACTGAATTGTTATATAGTTGGCATATGTGATGATGATGAGAGCACTGCCTGAATTGATATAAGCTGATGTATGTGATGGTGATGATCACTGACTGAATTGTTATAAAGCTGACATATGTGATGGTGATGACCACTGACTGAATTGTCATAAAGTTGACATATGTGATGGTGATGACCACTGACTGAATTGTCATAAAGATGCTGACATATGTGATGGTGACGACCACTGACTGAAATTGTTATAAAGCTGACATACGTGATGGTGATGACCACTGACTGAATTGTCATAAAGTTGACATATGTGATGGTGATGACCACTGACTGAATTGTTATAAAGCTGACATATGTGATGGTGATGGCCACACCCACGCCGCTCATTCCGACACCCCCGTCCACAGCCACACCCACGCCACTCATTCGAACATCCTGTCCACAGCCACATCCACGCCACTCATTCTAACACCCCGTCCACAGCCACAGCCCAGTCAGTCCCGCCGCAGAACCGACACTGGCAATTCACAGGGAGCAGTCAATGTCAAGTCGTCAAGAGGCAAATAATCGGAGGAGACACTGCACTGCTGCCAAGTCACTTCGGCGGTGTTTCAGTGGCGCAGGTTCTGATCCAACATATGCCGGACTCCATCTACTAAGCCCCCCTACTGACGACAATAAAGGCTTAGTCGTGGAGCCGGCGTGAGTGAGCTCCTTTTCCAGAGGGCGCCACCACATCCGTCCAACGACAGCCCCCATGGACTCGCCGATACCGGTGACCCAGACAGAACTAAAACCAAGTGACCCAGACGGAACTCAACCAAGGTCACAGATGTGGAGAGGACATCAAAACTGAAGTCACCATGAGAGCAGGGCATGAAGGGGACATCATTTGAGACTTTTTTTAATGCTGATGGATGAGAAAAGATGATTAGGATGGTGCTACAGATTTCCATTCCGGTCTGAGACTGCATGACAGGGCTGTACTCTAGGCTTCCTTTCATAATATATCCCATCGTCAACCAGGCCCGAGAGATACAGACACCTGCAGTGTCAGTCAGGAAATTTGAGCAACACTCTCATAGACGCATCCATTAAGTGCAAGAAAATCGACTGTGTGGTCCCAGTCTTTCCCAACTGCGCCTGTAGCAAAATTCAACCCTGGGTAGGAGGTTGTCGGAGCAGAATATAGAGAATAGACAAGTCAGATAATTTTGTACCATCCAGCCCTACGCAGTTCAATGCAGAAAGAAAGGCGACTGACTCACCTGTTCAGATACGTGTGGGGGCTACTGGCGACGACTAGACAGGCCAAAACTGGTATCAGGGAGACTGAGTGGGCAGGAGACAGTCAGCAGACAGGTGAGATCTGAACTGAGGGAAGGCTGTCGCAGCGCTCAGGGACAGGTGGCGTCTGTGACACACCTCACCAGCCCCACCT
>JADBJO010001938.1:314046-316546 GCA_016801955.1 Conus betulinus | reverse complement strand
CATGATTTACCAGGATCTCACCGGCAAACAGCCAAAAGAGAGTGTCCCCACTCCCGTTTTTCTTTTCTTTTTAACTGCGATCTCCTTAAGTATGTTATCCTGTAGCATTATTCCATATCCCCTAATTCCAGCCCCCCCTCCCCCTCCCTATACGCAACCACATCCCGCTTTAATGACTGGTAGCTCCAGCACCGGTACTCTACAGAGAGTCATCGTTACATGACACAACTGGGCAACCTGCCGGAGGAGACGCTGAACGGCCGCCGAGTCACTTTGTATGAGTTTGGTGGAGCCTGTTCTGATGCAACATACACAGGACACCACCTAGTAAGGCCCCTTCTGATGAAAAAAAGGTGTATTTTCTGACCAAGCGTGAGTGAGCGTCATTGTAGGGAGTGTCACCATGTCTAACCAGCGACAGCTCTCATGAACGTACCGGTACTGACCAATGCAGCACACACACCAACAACAGCTCTCATGAACGTCTCGGTACTGACCAATGCAGCACACACCAACAACAGCTCTCATGAACGTAGCGTACTGACCAATGCAGCACACACCAACGACAGCTCTCATGAACGTACCGGTACTGACCAAATGCAGCACACACCAGCGACAGCTCTCTCATGAACGTACCGGTACTGACCAATGCAGCACACACCAGCGACAGCTCTCATGAACGTACCGGTACTGACCAATGCAGCACACACCAACGACAGCTCTGATGAGCGTACCAGTACTGACCAATGCAGCACAAACCTCCCCTGGCACAGATGTGAGCAACATGAAGGCCCACAGAACGCGGATGGTGAACATGATGCTGTGGAGTTATACGCTGGCCAGAGAGGACGTGACAGGGCTCTACGCTTCCTTTCACAATACAGCCCCAGTGTTGACCAGGCCCAACACATACAGACCATGCAGTGGTGGTCAGACAATGTGGATGACCATGTCAGAGACCTCTCCGTCAGGTGCAGATTCCAGATTCTCCATTAGAGCCCCTAGCACACTCAGCTCTGGAAAGGAAAGCTCCAAGGCTGAAAACCCCCACAAATAAGTCCCTCTGTCTGGAATGACACAGCTGACCTCCCAGCCTCAAATCCATAGCAGTAAGCACAGCTGCAGTGCGGTAAGTGGAAACAAACGATATTATTTTGAGATAGGAATCCAAGCACATGAAAGCTTCTCTTCTATAACTATATGCTTGTCACTGAAAAGAGCTGTAACTATGTCCTTGTCCTCCTATGGAAACAATGCGGTTCCCTGCCCATCCCCTCCCCACTGTCTGTCCATCCCCTCATTCCCCTTGATGAGTCAGTCCTGCAGCCGAACACCATAGGCAACTTTCTACATTTGGTGCAGTGACTGTGTCACTTACCCTCCAATGAAAAAAAAAAAACCCTGCAGCTAAACCTAGTCTCCCCTTCTCCCTCGCCATCTCTTTCTCCACCCTCCCCTCCCCCGTCAAGTTTTGCTCATTCCCATTCTCCTGATTGAAACAGTCCCAGCCCGTCCCATATCAAGACACGATTAACATGTGTATATGTGTGTTAGCATGTGTGTTAGCATGCGTGCGCGCGCTCGCGCGCGCGCGCGCGTGTGTGTGTGTTGTGTGTGTGTGTGTGTGTGTGTGTGTGTGTGTGTGTGTGTGTGTGTGTGTGTGTGTGTGCGTGCCCGCGTGCGTGCGTGCGTGCGTGTGTGTGTGTGTGTGTGTGTGTGTGTGTGTGTGTGTGTGTGCGCGCGCGCGCGCGCGAGCGCGCGTCCCTGCGCGCGCGTGTGTAAGTGTACATGGCACTCTACCATTGAGTCGTGCTGTGTTGGATACAGTCAGCTGTGACGACGAAGTCAGATGATATTGTACCATCCAGCCCTACACAGTTCAATGCAGAAAGAAAGGCGACTGACTCACCTGTTAAAAACTGTGTAGAGACGACGGCTAGGCAGGCCAAAACTGGTATCAGGGAGACTGAGTGGGCAGGAGACACGTCAGCAGACAGGTGAGATCTGAACTGAGGGAAGGCTGTCGCAGCGCTCAGGGACAGGTGGTGTCTGTGACACACCTTCACCAGCCCCACCTTTACACAGGGAACGAGAGAGAGAGAGAGAGAGAGAGAGAGAGAGAGAGAGAGAGAGAGAGAGAGAGAGAGAGAGAATATTGGTCTACATTCCATTTACAAACAGCTGAGTTCACAGTGGGGGTAGTGGGGGCGTAGTGGGGGAGAGTGGGGTAGTTGGGGTGAGGTGGGTGTGGTGGGGGGGAGAGGTGGAGGTAGTGAGGAAGAGGTGGGGGTAGTCGGGGGGAGAGATGGGGTAGTGGGGGAGAGAGTGTGTTGGTTGTTGGGTAGGGGGGTAGTGCGGGAGAGGTGGGCGCTGGGGGAGAGGTGGGGTAGTGGGGTAGTGGGGGAGAGGTGGGGTGAGATGGCCAGATCAGGTGGTAGTGAGGTAGGCTGTGGTGCCAGTGTGGATTCTCGTTATGCAGGTTGTGTTTTACACGTGTTTA
>JADBJO010001938.1:306546-309046 GCA_016801955.1 Conus betulinus | reverse complement strand
GACACACAGTGACAGAGGCACATCATTGACGACACACAGTGACAGAGGCACGTCATTCATGACACACAGTGATAGAGGCACATCATCATGACACACAGTGACATAGGCACATCATCATGACACAGAGTGACAGAGGCACATCATTCATGAGACACACAGTGACAGAGGCACATCATTCATGACACACAGTGACAAAGGCACATCATCATGACACACAGTGACAGAGGCACATCATTCATGACACACAGTGACAGAGGCACATCATTCATGACACACAGTGATAGAGGCACATCATTCATGACACACAGTGATAGAGGCTCATCATTCATGACACACAGTGACAGAGGCACGTCATTCATGACACACAGTGACAGAGGCACACATCATTCATGACACACACAGTAACAGAGACACATCATTCATGACACACAGTGACAGAGACACGTCATTCATGACACACAGTGACAGAGGCACGTCATTCATGACACACAGTGACAGAGGCACGTCATTCATGACACACAGTGACAGAGACACGTCATTCATTCACATGACAGGGACACACACACACAGTGACAGGGACACATCATTCATGACACACAGTGACAGAGGCACGTCATTCATGACACACAGTGACAGAGACACGTCATTCATGACACACAGTGACAGAGACACGTCATTCATGACACACAGTGACAGAGGCACGTCATGTCATCATGACACACAGTGACAGAGAGCACGTCATTCATGACACACAGTGACAGAGGCACATCATTCATGACACACAGTGACAGAGGCACGTCATTCATGACACACAGTGACAGAGACACGTCATTCATGACACACATTGACAGAGGCACGTCGTTCATGACACACAGTGACAGAGGCACATCATTCATGACACACAGTGATAGAGGCACATCATTCATGACACACAGTGACAGAGGCACGTCATTCATGACACACAGTGACAGAGGCACGTCATTCATGACACACAGTGACAGAGGCACGTCATTCATGACACACAGTGACAGAGGCACATCATTGACGACACACAGTGACAGAGGCACATCAACATGACACACAGTGATAGAGGCACATCATTCATGACACACAGTGACAGAGACACATCATTCATGACACACAGTGATAGAGGCACATCATTCATGACACACAGTGATAGAGACACATCGTTCATGACACACAGTGACAGAGACACATCATTCATGACACACAGTGATAGAGACACATCGTTCATGACACACAGTGACAGAGGCACGTCATTCATGACACACAGTGACAGAGACACATCATTCATGACACACAGTGACAGAGGCACATCATCATGACACACAGTGACAGAGGCACGTCATTCATGACACACAGTGACAGAGACACATCATTCATGACACACAGTGACAGAGGCACATCATTCATGACACAGTGACAGAGGTCTCATTCATGACACACAGTGATGGGAACTATTCTTCACACACATTTCGAGAGTACCCATCGTTGATGACCGAGCATGTCAGTGGCAGGTCATTGATGACAATAGTGACAGTGGGCTATGGTTGATGGCACAGTGACTATGGCCCATCATTGATGACAAGCATTGACAATTACCCATCTGATGCAGTGAAAACGGCCCATCGTTGATGACACGCATTGACAATTACCCATCTGATGCAGTGAAAACGGCCCATCGTTGATGACACGCATTGACAATTACCCCATCTGATGCAGTGAAAACGGCCCATCGTTGATGACACGCATTGACAATTACCCATCTGATGCAGTGAAAACGGCCCATCATTGATGACACGCATTGACAATTACCCATCTGATGCAGTGAAAACGGGCCCATCATTGATGACACGCATTGACAATTACCCATTTGATGCAGTGAAAACGGCCCACCATTGACACATGCTGTGACTGTGCTTTATCATTGAAGACACGAAGTGACAGCTGTCCATCATTGATGACACACAGTGGCAGTGGTCTATCATTGCTGACACACAGTGACAATGCCCCATCAATGATGACACAGTGACGATGGCCCATCATTTATGAAAGACTATGACAGTGGCCCATTACTGATGACTGATATTGACGATGGTGCATAACTATTAAATGACATTGAGAGTACCCATGATTAGTGGGACACGGAGAAGGTGGACCCTCGTTAATGACACTGAGGGACTGTGACCCATCCCTGTTGTCTGTTCATGACACTGAGGGACTGTGACCCATTACTGTTGTCTGTTCGTGACACTGAGGGACTGTGACCCATCACTGTTGTCTGTTCGTGACACTGAGGGACTGTGACCCATCACTGTTGTCTGTTCGTGACACTGAGGGACTGTGACCTATCGCTGTTGTCTGTTCATGACACTGAGGGACTGTGACCTATCGCTGTTGTCTGTTCATGACACTGAGGGACTGTGACCCATCACTGTTGTCTGTTCATGACAACGTTGTGTCATTGATGACTGACGGT
>JADBJO010001938.1:296546-301546 GCA_016801955.1 Conus betulinus | reverse complement strand
CCATACTATTCGTATTTTGATGTTGATAATGGTATACGTGCACTAGAAGATATTCTTACAGATAAGGTCTTTGAATTTCCTAATATGTTTATTCTTTTAAGCGGAGACCTTAACAGCAGAACTTCTGATATTGGTCAGGATACAGGTGCTAATAGCAATGTTTATAGTGCAGGTTTAAAAAAAATATTCTTTTCATATTAAAAGGGAGTTCGAAGACAAAGTATTGAATAGATATATGGTAAGTGTTACTAAGCATGTGCACAGCTCTAGAATTATGCATTTTAAACGGAGTGTGTAATGGCGACTGCCAAGGTCGTTTCACATACGTCTCTGACACCGGTAATAGTGTTAATGATTATTTCTTGGCCTCTGTTGACCTTTACGTATGTATTATATCATTATGTTCTGTGTACGTACAAGAACGCATTGAGTCCGATCACTTGCCTTTAGAATTTCATGTGAAGTTTTATCAGGACGATAAACTTCATAGGGATCAAGATAATGTGATTAAAAATTGTATGTTTATTGAAAAATGTGTCTGGCGGGAACAGAAGGCTGATTTACTCATGCACTGATGAACAATGAAGGCACTAAATGTTTATTTGAAGCAGCAATTGACCTCATAGATGTGGGTATTAACTTGGCACTGAATGCGTTTAACAACTGTATGAGAAAACAAGCAGAGTGTATGAAAACAAGGATCAGAATTGATGAAAGAACACGTGACGATGCGTGGTTTGACCTAGAATGTCAAGAAGCTAAAATGTCTACCAGAAAGCTTCTAAGAATATTTCGCAGAACATCGGATGTCACTGACAGGTTGAATTATTGTATATCTCGAAGAGAATATAAAAAACTATTACAGAAGAAGGAAAAAGAACACAACACTTGTTTATTAAATAACCTTGTTAATTCGGTGAACGATACCAGTGAGTTTTGGCGTAATGTATATAGGGTGCCATTCAAGGTGTCTCGCACACATAATGCGATTTCTGTTAACGAGTGGCATAGACATTTCAAAAACCTCCTTGAAAAAGATGTTGACAGCACAACAGAAACAGAAACGGTAAATTATTTGGAAAGCACAGATGAAATTAGTTTTCCGGATGACCCAATCTCCAAAGAGGAAGTTATTGTAGCTATAAAGAGTTGAAAACGGCAAATCTGCTGGTTCAGATGGCTTAATTGGAGAAATGTTTAAAAATGGTGACGAGACTATTGTTGAGTTCCTTGTCAAATTTTTCAATGCTCTTTTTGATAGAGGAATATACCCTGAAGGCTGGATGGAATCAATCATAGTGCCATTGTTTAAAAAAGGAAATGTTAATGATCCTGGTAACTACAGAGGAGTGTCACTTTGTGACCTTGGCAGCAAGCTATATAGTTCTATTATAAACTTCAGGTTGCAGATGTGGGTAGAACAGTATAGGTTTTTGAATGGCGAGGCAATGGGTGTTGTGAATTGCTACAAATATCTTGGCATCTATTTCACTACTCGTCTTAGTTTTTTCACCTGCCTGTCACGACCTTGCGAGCAGAGCAAAACATGCGGTACTATGTATATTGAGAAAATTGTATATGCTTAATAACAACTCTTTGGTTGTGTTACTTAAACTTTTTGATGTGCAAGTCCAACCAATTGTTCAGTATGGAGCAGAGTTATGGGGTATGGATAAAACTGTTGCTGAAATAGAAAAAGTTCACTTGTTTGCTTTAAAAAGATTCTTGGGAGTGTAACCTAAAACGCCAAATGATTTTGTATATGGGGATTCAGGTCGATATCCTATGTACGTCAACTCCTATTTACGATGTATTAGTTACTGGTTGAAAATTCTACGTATGGATGAGAAAAGATTACCATATAAGGCGTATAAAATGTTGCTTAGTTTAGAATTAAAAGGTAAGAAAAATGGGGCGTCTGACATTCGAGATTTTTTGCATCAGAATGGGTTCGGGTTCGTCTGGGTCAATCAAGGTGTGGAAAATGTCAATATCTTTTTATAAGAACTACGTCAAAGGTTGATTGATAACCGATGGCAAAAATGGGAAGAACACGTTCAAAATAGTGACAGGTATGCTTTTTATAGAACATTTAAATCATCTAGGAATTGTGAAGCGTATCTTTGTTTGATATTGATAGACATTTGAAGACCTATATGACAAGAATGAGATTTGGAATAGCCGATATATCCGCACAGAAGAATCGGTATAGTAATGTTGGTGAAGGTGCTATTATATGTCCATTATGTAAGAATGCCAAGGAGGATGAACAACATTTTTTGCTCTGCTGCCCTGTCTTCCAAGATTTACGAAATGATTTTATTCCTCCTAAATATCTAAAAAGCCTATGCCTGTTTAAAGTTGTATTGCTCATGACAAATCGGAACGAAATTGTATTGAAGAATGTTTGCATGTATTTGTATAAAGCATTTAAAAGACATACTATACTACTCAGCTAAAGTATTCTTAGATTACCCAGTCAGAATGGATTAATGCTCAACTGTCATGTCATTTGATATAATTGTCTACCTATTCGCTGTTTATACAAAAGTGTAGTGTCAATGCATTGTGCCCCCTTCAGAAGGGGCTATGGCCTATACTGAATAAACTTCCGCTTCCGCTTCCGCTTCTCTGTGCGCGCGTGCGCGCGCGTGTGTATGTGTGTGTGTGTGTGTGTGTGTGTGTGTGTGTGTGTGTGTGTGTGTGTGTGTGTATGTGTGTTGTGTGTGTGTGTGTGTGTGTGTTGTGTGTGTGTGTGTGTGTGTGTGTGTGTGTGTGTGTGTGTGTGTGTGTGTGTGTGTGTGTGTGTGTGTGTGTGTGTGTGTGTGTGTGTGTGTGTGTGTGTGTGTGTGTGTGCGTGTGTGCGTGTGTGTGTGTGTGTTGTGTGTGTGTGTGTGTGTGTGTGTGTGTGTGTGTGTGTGTGTGTGTGTGTGTGTGTGTGTGTGTGTGTGTGTGTGTGTGTGTGTGTGTGTGTGTGTGTGTGTGTGTGTGTGTGTGTGTGTGTGTGTGTGTGTGTGTGTGTGTGTGGTGTGTGTGTGTGTGTGTGTGTGTGTGTGTGTGTGTGTGTGTGTGTGTGTGTGTGTTGTGTGTGTGTGTGTGTGTGTGTGTGTGTGTGTGTGTGTGTGTGTGTGTGTGTGTGTGTGTGTGTGTGTGTGTGTGTGTGTGTGTGTGTGTGTGTGTGTGTGTGTGTGTGTGTGTGTGTGTGTGTGTGTGTGTGTGTGTGTGTGTGTGTGTGTGTGTGTGTGTGTGTGTGTGTGTGTGTGTGTGTGTGTGTGTGTGTGTGTGTGTGTGTGTGTGTGTGTGTGTGTGTGTGTGTGTGTGTGTGTGTGTGTGTGTGTGTGTGTGTGTGTGTGTGTGTGTGTGTGTGTGTGTGTGTGTGTGTGTGTGTGTGTGTGTGTGTGTGTGTGTTGTGTGTGTGTGTGTGTGTGTGTGTGTGTGTGTGTGTGTGTGTGTGTGTGTGTGTGTGTGTGTGTGTGTGTGTGTGTGTGTGTGTGTGTGTGTGTGTGTGTGTGTGTGTGTGTGTGTGTGTGTGTGTGTGTGTGTGTGTGTGTGTGTGTGTGTGTGTGTGTGTGTGTGTGTGTGTGTGTGTGTGTGTGTGTGTGTGTGTGTGTGTGTGTGTGTGTGTGTGTGTGTGTGTGTGTGTGTGTGTGTGTGTGTGTGTGTGTGTGTGTGTGTGTGTGTGTGTGTGTGTGTGTGTGTGTGTGTGTGTGTGTGTGTGTGTTGTCACCGTGCCCTAGTGGTGGTGATGGTGATGGTGATGGTAAGACTCACCCGATTCTTGCTGTCAATCACTCTCACACGAATTGATCCTTTTCAAAAGATTACAATCTAACGAATGTACAACTAAATGGCGACGAATAGAAGAAAAAAACAAAATAAACAAATAAATAAATAAATGTTTGACGATGGAGATTCAAAGAAAATTCTGTTCTCAGGGGCGGAGGTGATTAAAGATGAGTTCCTTTATTGTAGTCTTTAGTACTTATCGGTTAACGTAGAGATCTTGTCGACGATGTTGCTGTCTTGATGTCTTCGTAAATGTGGTGGATTAACTTCAAAACGATGATGGGCATCGAATGCGTTGATAACCGTTGAAAAGAAGAGAAAAGAAAAGAAGGGAAAGGAAAAGAAAGGAAAGAAAAGAAAAGAAAACCTCAGGCAATCTCCCAGAAAAGGTTGCAGAACCTCGGTGATGTCACGCTCTGGCCCACACCAGTCCCCAGTGGTGGTGCACCAGCCTCCAGCCTGTCTGTTGGCCTTCTCTAGACGCCAGTTATGGTGCCGACCCTCAGTCCGTCGTCTGTGGTCCACCAGGCCCAGTCCCTGTCGTCTGGCTGTCCTCGCTTGATCCCAGGCTACGGAACCGATTCTCTGCAGCAATGCGCTGTCCCTTCTTCTTCTCAGAAGATGCTCTACAGATCCGCCTCTGCCGCTAGACTCAGTAGGGCTTGCTCTTTCTTGCCGCCTTCTTGCCTTCCGTCCGTTTTTGACTCTTGAGCAGTTTCTTGCTGTAGTGGCGTTACTATGGGTATTGCTAGGCGATAGTGTCGAGTAGGCTTACGTTTGAGTGTTCGTCATTCTGTAATGACGTGGAGGGAATACTTATGAGCTTATACCGTGACAAGTGTCCCCCTCCTAAAGCTAAAAATCTCATTTTTACATATAATAAGCGAATGATAATTCCAACATAACGAAATAACAACATCAATTCAAAACATTCCTCATCCCGCTCTGCAAAGAGGGGTTAAGTCAATGTACACCATCTCCAACTTCAACTGCTCCTCTTACTGGTGCAACAATCATCCATGACAGCTACCCATACGCTGATCTCACCCCCAAATACCGTAGTATACGAGCATGTGAACCAGGAGGGGGGGGGGGGGTGTCGACTTGGTCGAAGGCAATATTTATACAGAATTAATTCCAGCATACAACAGCATGAATCCATTCATCAGTCTCTGACTAAAAGAAATTAATCTTGCACATCCGTGCATCTGCTG
>JADBJO010001938.1:284046-291546 GCA_016801955.1 Conus betulinus | reverse complement strand
CTTTGAATAGTGATTTGTACTCTTGATACAAGATATTGCCAGTCACTTCGACGGGAAGCAGTGGACTTGAGAGGACAGAGACTTGGAAGAAAAAGGAAAAGATTAGCTAGGAGGAGAAGAAGAGAGGACGAAGAAGTGTAACAGAGTGGCGAGAGAGTTCAACTCTCAGCTAGTGGTATTGTTATACATTGTTGATCCTAGGGCGAGCACCCTGTACAAGGGATGTGGCACTGACACACAGGCCCTGGTAGCCCCTCACAGCCCTTCAGATGATGGGAGATACCCGCTGTTAAGAGAACTGGAGTTTTTTTTAATTCGATGTGATAACTGTCCGCATGGAACGAATACAGTATTTTCATAAATCAGAATCGGGGTCTGTGAACCCAGAATAATCTAGGGCAAACTGTACGTCTGTTTTTTCCTACAAAAAAAAAAAGAAAAAAAAAAAAAGGAGAAAAATTATGTATAATAAGTTAATAGATTAAAGTCAGTGTGACTTGTATATAACTTCTGCTAAGTACTCTAAAAAAAAAAAACAAAAACAAAAAAACTTCTTGTTGAATGATATATTGGCAAAAAAAAAAAAAAAGGAAAACGCTAAAAACAAGACGAAATATTAAAACTCCCTCGCGCCAAAAGAAGTGAGACGCAAATAGAAAGGGGAAAAGTATTAACCGCGGGAGAAATTTTAAAGTGTGGTCTGGCTTGTTTTATTGGGGAGTCAGATGTGTTGTTGCGTGCGGAGCGCATGACTGTCTGCATGTGAGTGTGCACGTGGAGACCGTCGTGTGACAGTATCTTTCACGCAGTCAATGCTATACATCCACTTTAAAGTCGCTCTCTTGCTCCACGTGTATAGTATCACCTTAGTATAACCAACATAGTTTTGTATCTATTTTCCAGAAGTGTTTACTGTTGCCGTTTACAAGCATTGTCGTTTGATGAAAAAGAAAATCGCTGGTAAAGGTAACTGGACACGCCTTGTCAATGTATGCCAACGTCAACACGTTAAATATTTGCATTGTTATTAGCTGTGCGTGTATGAAAGCCAGCGTGCTGCATTCTCTCTCTCTCTCTCTCTCTCTCTCTCTCTCTCTCTCTCTCTCTCAACACCGCCTCTTTCTTCGCTGACTCAACCAAATCAAGTCTATTTTATGAGTAAGAGCTTTGTGTGTGAATATATGCATGCACACTGAAACACAACTGTGTCGTGTGCCACAATGATCAATCCCAGCAGGCGGTGTAGACGATAGTGTGTCTACACACACCAGTCCCCATATTCGCAGTCTGCCCAGTGTGTGTGTGTGTGTGTGTGTGTGTGTGTGTGTGTAAATGCAACCTCATACTAGGCCTTTCCAATAACAGACAAAGATAATCAAATTCATGTTAACTGAGATAAGACTTTGAACCTCTCAGCGCATACTGTCAACGTGCGTGCGTTGCTGTGTGTTCATCAGCGATTTGATGCCAGTGTGTTAAATAGTGAGTCCATGGACGTGAGTGTGCAAACGTTGGTGTGTGAGTGTGTGTGTGAGACAGAATGAGTGAGTGTGTTTGTGTGTGCGTGTGCGCGCACGCGCATGCGTGTGTGTGTGTGTGTGTGTGTGTGTGTGTGTGTGTGTGTGAGGGGGAGGAGTTGTTGTTCTTATTGTTATTTTGTGTGCGTGTGTGTGTGTGTGTGTGTGTGTGTGTGTGTGTGTGTGTGTGTGTGTGTGTGCGCGCGCGCGCAAGCGCGTGCGTGCGTGCGTGTGCGTGCGTGCGTGCGTGCGTGCGTGCGTGCGTGCGTGCGTGTGTGTGTGTGTGCGCGCGTGCGCGCGTGTGTGTGTGTGTGTGTGTGTGTGTGTGTGTGTGTGTGTGTGTGTGTGTGCACGTACATGTTGTATCTGATGGTCTTGTTCTTGTTCTTGATCCTAAGTCATCTTCTGAACATTCTCTCTCTCTCTCTCTCTCTCTCTCTCTCTCTCTCTCTCTCTCTCTCTCTCTCTCACACACACACACACGCGCGCGCGCAGACATAAGCGCGCATGCGCATACACACACACGCATGCACACACACGCACGCGCGCACACACACACACACACACACACACACACACACACACACACACACACATACACACACACACACACAAGCAAGCACGCACGCACGCTCGTCCGTGAAGAGCACCCTGCCCCACTGCTGTCTGTTCCATCGCTGATGGCGGCGGCAGAACGCCATACGAGCCTGGCGATGACGTTGTGTGAGAGGCGGAAGCACAGCAGCTGCCCTTGAGTGGACGTCAGCTTCATGCAAGCGACGTAGAACGGTCTGAGAGCTGATGAGGACGTTAGCTGCTGTCCGCAGGTTACTTCTCAACGTCCTGGCAGAGATGAATCTGTCTCGAAGCGCCGACAGCTGGAGATACCGATCGTGTCGCCGAGTCGTTGCTCTTGGGCGTCCAGAGCGGGGGCGTTCTTCAGCACTTCCAGTGGCTTGAAAGCGTTGGTTGAGGCGCTGGATGACAGAGTGGCTCACTCCCAGTCGTCTGGCCACTTCCCGACCGGAAACGCCGTCCTGGAGCCATCCCAGTGCCCGCCCGCGATCGAGTGTTGAAAGCCGTTGTCTTGGTGGCATGCTTATTGAGAGCCCAGGTTGTCGCCCTTAAAAACACACATTCGCGTTGAACTTTTGCTGAGCAGTGTTTACCACAACCATGACTTGCACGTACACTGTGCCAGAAATCTGCAGCAGCTCTGCTTCTTCAGCAAGAAGCAACCAAATTTCTGTCAATTTCTCGTGAATTTGTAACATTTTGAGCGCCCCTGACAACAGTGTTGCTGGCTTGCAATGGGTGTAAAGCAGGTTTGGGCACGTGCAGCAGCAACTGAAGTTGCAGTGTCGCTCAGTTGCGCCTTTCTCTCCATTGTTGTCTTGGTGTAAAATAACAGTTTGTAAAACTACTGAAATCTGAAGCCGGCCCTTAACTTGTGTTGACCAGTATATGTTTGAGAAGACTTCGAACAAGTTTGCATCTGAACCACACAAACGCATGTTCGGAAACCGTATTTCGAGAGGTTCGCAAAGTGTGTTTGCGAACAGTTTTTGGTTCTCGAGCCGTGTTCTTTAAACTTGTGTGATTCTCCAGTTTTATTGGTGGAACTCTTTTGCAGTGAAGATTCATTTCTGTCTTTCTATTGCAGCAAAATGGGGTGACACTACGCCGATTAGTTCAAATAAATCGGTCACAAGTCTGCTAAATCTTGCACAAGGGAATGATAGGCGCTGTACTCAAGTCGCTGAGGAACATAAGGCAACGTTGCCTCTCCCTTTCTCCCCACCTGATCATTCTCCAAGTCCTCTAACAGTCCATTTACAATAAAAGAAATGCAGTAAAATCTTCGCCATCGTTGCCGTAGGCAGCCATTTTCATTTGGCTGCAAAACCAGGCTGACCCGTGGCGAAGGCGGCGCAAGCCCCTGACACTTCACCCAGGCTCAAAAATCAGTTTAATGTCGAAGCCCCCCAGGCAGGGAGCGTACTAGATATTAAGCTGATAGCCGCAGTGGCAAAGTGGCTAACGTCGCGGACTCAAGGCTGAGAAATCGCGGGTTCGATTCCCATCAGAGTCATGTGGGATTTTCTCTGCCCCGAAGCGGCTACTACCCAGAGTTGAGTTTGCTACAGGCTCAGTTGGGAAGACTGGGACAACACAGTCGAGTTTCATCCACTTAATGGATGCGTCTCTGAGAGTGTTGCTCACATTTGCTGACCAACATTGCAGGTGTCTGTATCCCTCGGGCCTGGTTGACGCTGGGATATATTATGAAGGGAAGCGCAGAGTACAGCCCTGTCATGCAGTCTCAGACGGGAATGGAAATCCGTAGCATCTTCTTTATCATCCTCATTCTCATCGATCAGCATAAAAAAGAAGTCTCAAATTCTGTGGCCCTTCATGCCCTGCTCTCATGGTGACCTCAGTTTCAATGTCCTCTCCACGTCTGTGGCCTTGGTTTGGTTCCGTCGGGGTCACCGGCATCGGCGAGTCCATGGGGGCTGTCGTTGGATGGACGTGGTGGAACCGTATGGTGGGACAGCTCACTCACGCCGGCTCTGCGACTAAGCAATTATTGTCGTCAGTAGGGGGCTTAGTAGGTGGTGTCCTGTGTATGTTAGATCAGAACAGGCGCCACTGAACACCACCGAAGTGACTCGGCAGCGGTGCAGTGTTTCCTCGGGGGGTTGCCTCTTGACGACTTGACATTGACTGCTCCCTGTGAATTGCTGCCGCCGATGCTGCTGCGGCCGGACCGACCGGGCTGTGGCAGTGGACGGGGTGTCGGAATGAGCGGCATGGGCGCACTGCCACTGAGGTGGCACAGAAGTTGGGACAGAAAAAAAAAAAAGAAAAAAAAGAAAAAAAAGTTAAGCTGATAAGAACAGATCTTAGCCAAAAGGCCGAGAAGCGATCGTTTGACCTGGATAGGTCGTATTCATATCATTAAGCGGGAATTAGCTGATGACATATGCACATCATTAAACGATGGTTAAGAGCCAGAAATTCTGTTCCTCCAAACTGCTGTTTCCGAACTAGTTCACCGCCTATTCTATGCAAGTCCATGCAACCGAACACTCGCAATCAAAGGTTTACCTTAAGAACACTTCGCGACGATTTCAGGCCAAGGTTTGGTTGGTTAGGGTCAGGGTTAAGGTTAGGGTTCTTATTCGGTTCGGGTTAGGGTAGGGGTTCGGTTTAGGGTTCGGCTACGATTTCAGGCCAGCTCAGGGTTCGGATTAGGGTTCGTTTTTAAGTGTTAGGGTCAGGGTTAGTGTTCGGGTTAGGTTTGGTTCAGGTTAGACTTTGGATTAGGGTTAGAAGCTAAGGTCCGAGAGTTCGGGTTCGGTTCAGTATTCGACTTCGGTCGGGGTTCAGGTTCGGGTTTATGGTTCGGTTACCGTTAGGGTTCAGGTACTAGGGTTAAGGTTAGGGTTTTAGGGTGAGGGTTCTGTGGTATGGGCGAGGGTTCTAGGGTTAGGGTGAGGGTGATGATTAAAATAAGGGTTATGGTTCGGGTCAGGGTGAGGGCTAGGGTTAAGGTGACTGTTGGGCTGAAAGTAAGAATGAGAGTTATAGATAGGGATCGAGTGAGGGTGAGATACACAGGCGAGCAATGTGCAGCCTTCTCGGAGGCTTGTGTCTCTCTGGCCGATTTGTTCTTCAGGGCAAGCTGGATGTTCATCTTGCTCCTGGTCAGGCGGTGATCGGACCAGCAGACAGCTCCCCTCATGCAGCGTGTAATGAGGACATCACGTCTGCCCCTCTGGCGAACAATAACGTAGTCAAGCAAGTGCCAGTGTTTAGAGCGAGGGTACACCCACGTACCCCGTTGATCACCAATCCTGTCGTTTCTGTTTCGCGAAACCGCAGGATCAGAACTCAATATCAATCATGGTGCACCCAGTCCACGAGTCCTCTGGCAGAGCGCGGACTAGTCGTAGTTGCAGGGTTGCTCAAATGCCCGAGTCGAATGGGCCGTACAAAAGGCGGGATGGTCCATAAAATGTCAGCTGAATGGTAGTTGGATTTTCTGCCCCATTCTCAACGGAACTGTGGTACATCAGTATCCCATAATCGGTCAGCACCTTAAGCCCAAACCACGGGAGACAGAAAGTCGTCGATTTCACTCCAGCAGAAACGCACTGCGGTTTGTCTCCCTTTATGTGTTATATATAGACAGTTTTCATGTTCTCCGTGGTCACCATTGACATCATCTGACAGCGGAACTAGGAACTTTTGCATTGCTGCCATCCTGAAGTTGGGGGAAGAGAGAGAGAGAGGGGGGGGGGGGGGGGAGGGAGGGAGAGACAGACAGACAGAGACACAGACAAAGACAAAGACATAGACAGACAGAGGGAGACAGATATATATATATATATATATATATATATATATATATAGAGAGAGAGAGAGAGAGAGAGAGAGAGAGAGAGAGAGAGAGAGAGAGAGAGAGAGAGAGAGACAGACAGACAGAGACAGAGACAGAGAGGAATCGAGTGAGAGAGAGACAGAGACAGAGAGAGAGATTGAGGTGGAGGGCAGGACATGAATTCCAGAGAGAGAGAGAGAGAGAGAGAGAGACAGACAGACAGACAGACAGAGAGACAGACAGGGAGACAGACAGAGAGACAGAGACACGTAGAGAGGCAGAGAGAGAGAGAGAGAGAGAGAGAGAGAGAGAGAGAGAGAGAGAGAGAGAGGGTGGGAGCGAAGGGGCTAAGAAAGACAGAACATTAATTCCAGACAGACAGACAGACAGACAGACGGAGACACAGAGAGCGACAGAGAGAGAGACAGACACACAGAGAAATCGAGAGAGAGAGAGAGAGAGAGAGAGAGAGAGAGGAGAGAGAGAGAGAGAGAGAGAGAGACAAAGCCGATGGGGGTAAGAAGGACAGGACCCTCACTCCCAGAAAGACCGGAGATGGACGCAGTTCCAATTTCACAAGTGGCCGAGCCCAGTTCGGCACCGTGTGTGCTGCAGCTGATTAACGACCGCCATTACCTGGTTCAGCTGACCATGAAGCCACCATCGTCTGATGCATTGAAGTCTTGATCTGTGTAGTCATCGTCGTCTGACTCGCCGCCATCGTGATCACAGTAGCCATGTTCGTCATTGTCTAGTTGATCTATATCGTGTCTCTCACTTCCTGATTAGTTATTTGTAGCTACTGCGTCGCGTACGGTGTTATGCATGTACCCGTATTCTATTCAAAATATAGTTCCATACTTTAAAAAGAAAAGAAAAGAAAAGAAACTAGTAAACATAAAAAAAAAACCGAAATTTAAGGCTCTCTGTTTGACGTGAGTGTTGAATATAAGCAGTCCCATAAAAGAGGTACGTGTGTGAACACGCATCCACTGTATACAGAAACGAATAGCGATCAGTTTTCCTTGTGCATTGGATTATCACGGTCCTAATACTTAACAGAAAGGAGCTGTATTCCAAAGGGAAGTTATCACACACACACACACACACACACACACACACACACACACACACACACACACACACACACACACACACACACACTCATTTCATCGCTTGAACCATCACGGTCCTAATACTTGACAGAAAGGAATTGTCTCTCAAAGGGAAGTTATCACCTAGGGTTTTGAACAGGGACCACATAGAGAAGCGCCTGTTAAAATTGCTTCCCTTGGCACTGGCTTTTTCACTCTGGTCTTAGCGTGTTGCGCCGTGACGGCCCAGGGGTTGAGGCAGTGTTTGGATCCCAGGGTCCTGGGCTCAATATCTGCTTGCAGCGGCACTACAGAATGCCCATTTGAACAATCATCAACTTCTTTCTTGTCAATCGAATGAATCTGTCAACGGGGGCCTCGAGCCATAAGCTTGCAAGTTTGTTCCATCTTTCCTTTATTACTATCCCTTTTAGAGTCCTTGTGTGTGTGTGTGTGTGTGTGTGTGTGTGTGTGTGTGTGTGTGTGTGTGTGTGTGTGTGTG
>JADBJO010001938.1:266546-269046 GCA_016801955.1 Conus betulinus | reverse complement strand
GATATAATACCAATGATAACAATAATGATGATAATAAGGATAATGATGATGATGATGATGATGATAATAATAATGATGATAATAATAATAATAATAATAATAATAATAATAATAATAATAATAATAATAATAATAATAACAGTATTAACAATAATGATAATAATAATGCTGATGATGAAGATGAAGATGATGAATGATGATGATGATGATGATGATGATGATGATGATGATGTATTAACTATTATCATTAGTATTGTTAAAATCATTATCATTATTATAGTTATTATCATATCATTATTGTTATTACTATGACTATTGTTATCACCATTATCGAGGAGTCAGTCTAACCTCATACGGACTGGCCTTTAGTCACTGTATCACATTATGAAGAGAGGCCCGTGAAACGTCTCGTGAATCTGACTTGGAGCCCAGTGGCTACCCAACCTGAGCCCAGTGGCCACCCAACCTGAGCCCAGTGGCTACCCAAGCTGAGCCCAGTGGCTACCCAACCTGAGCCCTGTGGCTACCCAAGCTGAGCCCAGTGGCTACCCAACCTGAGCCCAGTGGCTACCCAAGCTGAGCCCAGTGGCTACCCAACCTGAGCCCTGTGACTACCCAACCTGAGCCCTGTGGCTACCCAAACATAGTCCAGTGGCTACCCAACCTGAGCCCTGTGGCTACCCAAGCAGAGCCCAGTGACTACCCAAGCAGAGCCCAGTGACTACCCAAGCTGAGCCCAGTGACTACCCAAGCTGAGCCCAAGCTGAGCCCAGTGACTACCCAAGCTGAGCCCAAGCTGAGCCCAGTGACTACCCAAGCTGAGCCCAAGCTGAGCCCAGTGACTACCCAAGCTGAGCCCAGTGACTACCCAAGCTGAGCCCAGTGACTACCCAAGCAGAGCCCAGTGACTACCCAAGCTGAGGTCAGTGACTACCCAAGCTGAGGTCAGTGACTACCCAAGCTGAGCCCAGTGACTACCCAAGCTGAGGTCAGTGACTACCCAAGCTGAGGTCAGTGACTACTACCCAAGCTGAGCCCAGTGACTACCCAAGCAGAGCCCAGTGACTACCCAAGCTGAGGTCAGTGACTACCCAAGCAGAGCCCAGTGACTACCCAAGCTGAGCCCAGTGACTACCCAAGCAGAGCCCAGTGACTACCCAAGCTGAGGTCAGTGACTACCCAAGCAGAGCCCAGTGACTACCCAAGCTGAGCCCAGTGACTACCCAAGCTGAGCCCAGTGACTACCCAAGCAGAGCCCAGTGACTACCCAAGCTGAGGTCAGTGACTACCCAAGCTGAGGTCAGTGACTACCCAAGCTGAGGTCAGTGACCCAAAGCTGAGCCCAGTGACTACCCAAGCTGAGGTCAGTGACTACACAAGCTGAGGTCAGTGACTACCCAAGCTGAGGTCAGTGACTACCCAAGCTGAGCCCAGTGACTACCCAAGCTGAGGTCAGTGACTACACAAGCTGAGGTCAGTGACTACACAAGCTGAGGTCAGTGACTACCCAAGCTGAGGTCAGTGACTACCCAAGCTGAGCCCAGTGACTACCCAAGCTGAGGTCAGTGACTACACAAGCTGAGGTCAGTGACTACACAAGCTGAGGTCAGTGACTACACAAGCTGAGCCCAGTGACTACCCAAGCTGAGCCCAGTGACTACCCAAGCTGAGGTCAGTGACTACACAAGCTGAGCCCAGTGACTACACAAGCTGAGCCCAGTGGTTACCCAAGCTGAGCCCAGTGGTTACCCAAGCTGAGCCCAGTGGTTACCTAAGCTAGGTCAGTTCTGCAGAGCAGACACACTTAATGTCTTTACAGTACTTTGTCGTTGAAGCATTTAACAAAAAATCTGCACGACAAGGTAACAATTGATCTACTTGAGGTTTACCGCTTGCTTTAAGCATGTGTGGAGTGACGTGGCTTGCCACGTGAGTCACACGTGCGGGAGAACGTGACCATCAGCTTCACTGATACTCTTGATCAAGCCTGCAATGGCCGACCTTTCGTAGTGGGAAGGGCACGTTGTGGCCACTTTCTTTGGGATGCAAGGTTGACCGGTGGAGGCAGTGTAGCGTGTCGACTTGCGCAGAACAGTACGATAGTTACGTCAAGTTTCCGACAGTGTTGTCGGCCTGTTCACACGCAGGTTTCCATGGTATGAAATCTGCCAGTTTTAGCGTCATGTCGTTCTGGAACGAAGACAGACAGACAGACTGACAAACAGACGTAGAAGAGGGGGTGAAAGAAGAGAGCGGGGAGCGGGGCGGGGGGGGGGGGGGGGGGGGGGGGGGGGGGGGGGGGACTGGCGTCGGAATATTACGTGAAAAGTGATAAAGCATGAGATTGTTGGATTGACTATCATTAAGATGACGTGAATACTTCTAAATTGTCTCCTGTCAGAACGGATCCTAGAATGGTCTTTTAATCTGGGTCGGCACCAGAATGTAACAGGCTCGTCCTTTAATTTCATTGTATCTATCCACAAGGTTTCGCTGAAAT
>JADBJO010001938.1:246546-256546 GCA_016801955.1 Conus betulinus | reverse complement strand
AATGTCTGGGTTATCAAGCAAACGAGCTGACCACTCCGTTGGCATCTTTTGACCTCACTTGTATCTTTCAATGGGTTCTGAACCATACTCAAAGGCTCCTGTCTTTACTCATTTTTTTTTAAATCATTATTTTAGTTTGATGTAACTCTCTTTTCAGTGCTTTTCTCACCTTTTACTTTTCTACCCGTCGCTGGCTGCTTAGATGTGCCATGGGAATTTATCTTTGAACCCTGGTTGGTGAGAAGACCATAGAATCATAGGTAGTGTAGAAGCGGTGAGAATACCACAGAATTCTAGGTGGTATATAGGTGGTGAGAATACCGCAGAATTCTAGGTGGTATATAGGTGGTGAGAATACCACAGAATTCTAGGTGGTATATAGGTGCTGAGAGCACCACAGAATTCTAGGTGGTATATAGGTGCTGAGAACACCACAGAATTCTAGGTGGTATATAGGTGCTGAGAACACCACAGAATTCTAGGTGGTATATAGGTGGTGAGAACACCACAGAATTCTAGGTGGCATATAGGTGATGAGAACACCACAGAATTCTAGGTGGCATATAGGTGGTGGGAATACCACACCACAGAATTCTAGGTGGTATATAAGTCGTGAGAACACCACAGAATTCTAGGTGGCATATAGGTGGTGGGAATACCACAGAATTCTAGGTGGCACAATTCCTTTTGATGCCACGGGAGGACGTCGACACAAACAGCCGTGTTTCATTGATAAATGTCAGTTATCACACAGAACAACTGTGGCAACAGATACAACTGGTAATGTGTGTTTCATTGATAAGTGTCGGTTATCACACAGAACAACTGTGGCAACAGATACAACTGGTAATGTGTGTTTCATTGATAAATGTCGGTTATCACACAGAACAACTGTGGCAAATGATACAACTGGTAATGTGTGTTTCATTGATAAGTGTCAGTTATCACACAGAACAACCGTGGCAACAGAGATACAACTGGTAATGTGTGTTTCATTGATAAGTGTCAGTTATCACTCAGAACAACTGTGGGCAACTGATACAACTGGTAATGTGTGTTTCATTGATAAGTGTCAGTTATCACACAGAACAACTGTGGCAACAGATACAACTGATGATGTGTGTTTCATTGATAAGAGTCAGTTATCACACAGAACAACCGTGGCAACTGATACAACTGGTAATGTGCGTTTCATTGATAAGTGTCAGTTATCACAGAACAACTGTGGCACCTGATACAACTGATGATATGTGTTTTCATTGATAAGAGTAAATCATCAAACAGAACAACTGTGGCACCTGATACAACTGATGATGTGTGTTTCATTGATAAGAGTAAATCATCAAACAGAACAACTGTGGCACCTGATACAACTGATGATGTGTGTTTTCATTGATAAAGAGTAAATCATCATCAACAGAACAACTGTGGCACCTGATACAACTGATGATGTGTGTTTCATTGATAAGAGTAAATCATCAAACAGAACAACTGTGGCAACTGATACAACTGGTAATGTTTTCAAATTAGTGATCGTGATCGTCATCTGCTGTTGAAGGTGGAATTTACATCATATCACTTTTTTTTTTATATGCTCTTTTAAAGTACCCATTCCCCCTTTTTCAATGTACTGTTTTGTTAGGTAATTGCTTTAGCGATGAAAAGATAGTTAGCCAGTGCCTGTTCCCTCTCCCAGTGCCTGTTCCTCCCACCCTCCCAATATTTGTGTATTTTTAGTGCATCTTTTCAAAAACGCGTTACCGTAAATTCCTTTCTCATCTGTTTCCATATTATTTTTATTTTTCATCATTGTCGATCTAAAAATGGGCGGTGCGAATTCGCGGGCTATCCAGTGTGAAGTAGTACCTAAGGACCAGACTGTGCGCCGTGGTGACATGGAAACGCAAGCTTAGCTTCAACCCTTAATGATTGTTGTTGACGGAAAAAGTCTGAGACTATTTCTTGATGTGTGGGAACGGCAGCAACGCATAGAATCGCTATGCCCTCGGTGACTATTTGAAACCATTTAATCGTCCCCGTATTGATTTTTTTTTTTTAAGTAGTGCTCTTCTATCTTCTGGGTGTTCCGTGCAGCAATTTCTATGCTGTTGCTTTCCTTAACTCTGAGAATCTTTGAATTATTTCTGTATTTTTTCTTAACTGTCGTCTTATATTTTTTTTTTTGCATTTTGGGACAATTTATCTTTGTTGTAGAAACTCTCTTACTTTTTATCTTATTGTAATTTATAAACTGCTAGTTTTTGTTTGTGGTCATCCGGCGATCAGACAACTGTAACTGCTAAGAGCTGTCGACACCAGCTGCCCATTGTCGCAGTGCCGATGTGCCTTCATGGCCTTTTAAAACGTTTTTGTTGCGTAGTTGCAGTTCAGTAAAGTTTATAGATTCCTAATTGTTTGTTCGTTTTCTTTTGCTTTGTTTTACCTTTTTTTCTTCTATATTTAGCTTGATGGCTAAGGTTCTGTGCGCGGCCTTGTCTTATCCATCTGTAGGATGTCAATAGCTGGCTGCCATGTCATTGACCGTATTGATGTCAATAGCTGGCTGCCATGTCATTGACCGTATTGATGTCAATAGCTGGCTGCCATGTCATTGACCGTATGATGTCAATAGCTGGCTGCCATGTCATTGACCGTATTAATGTCAATAGCTGGCTGCCATGTCAGTGACCGTATTGATGTCAATAGCTGGCTGCCATGTCAGTAACCGTATTATTTCTTACTATTTTCAGGACATCACCTTTTTTTCTCAGGATATTGCTTGTTTGCAGGGTTTTGTTACCTGTTTTCAGGACTTGTTTTCAGGACTTGTTTTCAGGACTTGTTTTCAGGGTGTTACTTGTTTTCTTGTATGAGATTGAGAGCCCCGAAAACATCTTTGTATGTTGGTTAGGCTATAATATTTAAAACTGTAACTCCCTTCATTGCTGCTGTGATGGTGATACTGCACCATGACTCCAATTCGATGCGGCATTTAAGACTAAGGAACAAAAAAATTACAAAACAAACACAATGCGTTTCGACCTGAGGGGCTTCTGCAGGCAGAACAAATAACGGACAGTCACTAATCTCTTCGATCTAGGTGCAAAACTTGATCTTGGGTAAACAACAAAAATTAGTGAATGGAACTGAGATAGTCAGGGGGAACGATACAGGTTAAAATGATAAAGATAACGATAATGAAATGAAATAAATGTATATCAATATTAATAATGTGTTTAATGTAGTAGTAGTAGTATTGTCGTTAGAGATGCCTCTCGTTATTGAGGCCAATTGCGCTGCACTCGTTAGGTACAAGCGGTCACCCAGCAAGAAGAATCTGCAGACCCCCAGGGCTGTCAGGAGCAAGGTTAAGCTTAATGCCAGGCGCTGCATCAGTGAGTACTGGACAGAGCTCAGCAAGGAGATAAGACAGCCGCTGAAAGAGACAAGGACAGAGGAATGTATGACGGCATCAAGAATGCACAGAGACCAACGCAGAGCAAGACGGCTCCCTTCAAATCTTCCACTGGGGAAGACCCCGACCAGCAGATGGAGAGAATGGTGGAGCGCTACTCCGACCTCTACTCCAGAGAGATCACAGTGACTTCCTCAGCCCTTGATGCCATCATGTGCATGCCAGTCATGGAAGAGCTTGACGTAGAGCCGATCGTGGACGAACTCAGCAAGGCCACTGACAGCCTAGTATAGACAAGGCTCTGGCAATGACGGCATTAGTCCAGACCTCATCAAACACTGCAAGACTCCCCCCTTCTGCACCCTTTGCAAGCAGTCCCCTGTCAGTGCTGAAATGAGGGATCTGTACTGCAGGACATGAGGGATACCAAGATTGTCACCCTGTACAAAAAACAAGGGCGAGAGGAGCGACTGCAATAACTACAGAGGTATCTCTCTTCTTACCATCATCGACAAAGTCTACACTCGTGTCCTCCTGATCCGCCTGCAGAAGCTGGCTGAACGTGTCTACCCGAAATCACAGTGTGGCTTTCGAGCAGAGAAGTCCACAGTAGACATGTTTGTCTCCCTTTGCCAACTCCAGGAGAAGTGCAGAGAGCAGCGGATGCCCTTGTATGTCGCATTCATCGCCCTCACCAAGGCCTTCGACCAAGTCAGCAAAGATGATCTTTTCATGGCTCTCCAAAAGATCGGCTGCCCCCCCCCTCCCCTCCACCCCTAAACTGCACAGCTTCATTTGACTCCTTCCTCTCCAACATGCAAAGGACTGTGCAGTTTAATGGCAATTTCTCCAAGTCCTTCGACATACGCAGCAGTGTCAAACAAGGCTGCGTCCTTGCCCCCATCCTCTTTGGGATCTTCTTTGCTCTCCTCCTGAGGCATGCATTCGGCACAACGCAAGAGGGGATCTACATGTGGACCAGATCAGATGGCAGGCTTTTCAATCTCGCCATCCTAAGAGCAAGGACAAAAGTCCACGAAACCCTCATCAGAGCTATGCTGTTTGCCGATGATGCCGCTGTTGTGACCCACACCCAGCGGGGATTGCAGTCGCTGATGGACTTTTTCTCCCGGGCCTGCAAAACCTTTGGTCTGTCAGTCTACAGAAGACAACAAATGTCCTGGGTCAAGACTCGCCGTCATCACCAGCCATCACCATTGATGACTATGAGGTTGATGCCATCCATCAGTTCACTTACCTTTGGTCCACCATCACCGCTAACCTCTCCCTTGACACTGAGATCGACAAGAGGATCGGAAAGGCAGCCACAACACTTGCTCGCCTCACACAAAGAGTGTGGACAAATCCCAAGCTGACCACCAAGACAAAGATGGCAGCGTATAATGCCTGTGTTCTAAGCACCTTGCTGTATGGCAGTGAGACATGGACAACCCATGCTCGCCAGGAGAAAAGGCTCAATTCCTTCCACCTCAGAAGCCTCCGGCGTATACTCGACATCTCCTGGCAAGACAGGATGACCAACACCGAAGTCCTGCTTCGCGCTGGCGTCTCTATCATGTATACCCTGCTGAGACAGCGTTGGCTGTGTTGGCTGGGCCACGTTCGCCGCATGGAGGATGGTTGCATCCCAAAAGACGTCCTCTATATGAGCTTGCTGCAGGGCAGAGAACATTGCCACCCACAGCTGAGATACACAGACGTTTGCAAAAGAGACATGAAGGCGCATGAGATCAACGCTGAGTCCTGGGAGGACCTCGCAGCTGACCACGAAAGCTGCAGAAAGCTAACTTATTGCCGCTGCCACTAACACAAGATGAGATCACCTGAAGATTTAGATAAAAGTAGGTATTATATTAGTGTTGTTTCCTCGTTTAAGACACAACCAGCAATTGAACTAAACGTCGATTTAAAATCTTCTTCCTCTCTCTTCTTCTTCTTCTTCTTCGTTTATTGATTTAACAAAGGCTTTTGATTTAATTGATCACAATATATTACTAAAAAAAAAAAAAAAGCTTAATGTTTACGGCGTTGACAACGATACGGAATCATTTTTCAGATCTTATTTGTCAAACCGTACGCAATCCGTTTTTTTCACGAGGCGTTATTTCTTCTAAAAGACAGTTGCCGAGATGCGTGTCACAGAGATCAATCTTAGGTCCTCTGTTGTTCTCCCCTCTACATAAATGATCTCCCTTTATCAATTCAAAATGCAGAGTGTGATTTGTTCGCTGACGATACATCTTTACAATACTCTAGTCATAGCATCGATGAAATTAATTATCATTTAAAGCAAGCATGAAATCAGTGGAATACTGGTGTGATTCAAATGACATGCTTGTTCATCTCATAAAACCGAATCTCTCTTAATATGTGCACGTCAAAAAAGACAAGTCATAAAAGAAGCAACATTAAAAATAATGTACAAAGATAAAACAATAAAACAAGCTACAAAGCACAAATTATTCGGCATCGTCATCGATGAAAATCTTTCCTGGCACGATCAGATCCACAACCTAATCAGACAAGTCTCGTGTTGTGTGTTCCAGTTGTCACAGATAAAAACACTTTCTCAACGAACATTCACGAAAAATGTATAACTTTGCTTTTGTTCAGGCTCGATTAGACTACTGCTGTATTATCTGGGGTAAATATGCGCCATCTACTTTATAACCACTTTGTTCATTGCAAAAACGAGCATTAAGATGATCAGCTGTCAGAAACAATCGATCCTTCTATGCGTGATGTATTTAGGTACAATAGAATACTGACTCTTCACTCATGTATACATTCAACACTCTGATCCTTATGCACAAAATTGTTCATGACGCATGCCCAGATTATTTAAAATCAATAGTACATTTACATCACCATCATGATTATTCCTAAAGCTAATTAAGATTTATTCAGAACAAGTTTCTCCTTCTGTGGCTGAAAAGAATGGAACACGCTTCCTGCAAAATACAGAAATATTCCCCAATTATCAGCTTTCAAAAATGAAGTAAAGTTACTTCTTTTTGATACTCATGACTGACCTGTGCGTAGACATTAGCCTGACCCGTACATACTTACCAGAGACAAAAAAGTGCACTGCAGATAAACGATGCAGTTGATTAAGATGTGTGTGTGTGTGTGTGTGTGTGTGTGTGTGTGTGTGTGTGTGTGTGTGTGTGAGAGAGAGAGAGAGGGGGGGAGGGAGAGGGGTGGAGAGAGAGAGAGAGAGAGAGAGAGAGAGAGAGAGAGAGAGAGAGAGAGAGAGAGAGAGAGAGATTTTAAGCATGAAATCGTTATATTGATGTTATTTTGTAAGTTCGACGTTACCTTACTTTTTTTTTTTTTTTTTTTCAATTTGTAGTTGTTGTTGGGGCAGAATTGTAAAAAAGGCCTTCAATGAGCCTAATTCTCAAACCATTAAAGATTCATTCATTCATTCATTCATTCATTCATTCATTCATTCATTCATTCTTCATTCTTCTTCTTCTTTCTTTTCTTCTTCTTCTCTTCTTCAATTGGTCCCTCACACACACACACACACACACACACACACACACACACACACACATACACACACACACACACACACACACACACACACACACACACACACACACACATATACACGCGCGCGCACACGCACGCACGCACGCACGCACAAACACACTGACCAAGCTTCTAGCGCCGGTTAGACGATCGAAATTTCTCTCACAAATCGTCCTAGATGACTTGATGGGTGCTCCTAGCACAGTCGCTGGTGAAGATTGCACACACACCCAGTGGTGGTATCGACCAATCCCTAACGAAGGAAATGGCAGAGGGGAGACAAGTGTGTCGCCCTTTGCGCTAAGGGGTTGTCAGGTACGCCTCGAGACCTGTGATCTCAACTCCCATTAATGAAGATGTTACACATTGCGAGAAATATGGTGAAGAATAACAACAAACAAACAAACGAAAAAAAAAACGAGAAAAGGGGAAACGAGAGAGAGAGAGGAGGGGGGAAACGAGAGAGAGAGAGAGGAGGGGGGAAAACGAGAGAGAGAGAGAGGAGGGGGGAAAGGATGAAGAAAAAAAGGTTAGCGTGGGTTGGGGAACATGGAAGGAAGGAAGGAGGGAGGACACTCGCACACACACACACACACACACACACACACACACACACACACACACACAGAGAGAGAGAGAGAGAGAGAGAGAGAGAGAGAGAGAGAGAGAGAGAGGGAGGAAGATAATGAGACTAGAAAATGTGTGCGACGATGGCCCTTTTTAACCAACGCGTTGCTATTATCACTCGCAACTTTGTTTTTTGTGCTCACACTACACAGCAAACAAATACTAAGCGCGCAAAAAACACCAAAAACGATAGAAACAATATGATGCGTGTTAGCAAACAAGTTGTTGATATAATGCAACCTGCGAACATATTATGCTTAGTTAAAGAGTTTGACACGTCGACTACAAGAAAAAAAAAAAACGAAAAAGGATCAAGCAAACAAAAACAAAAAAACTCTCTCTCTCTCTCTCTCTCTCTCTCTCTCTCTCTCTCTCTCTCTCTCGTCCACCAAAAAGTGATGATGAATGAATAGACATGTTCGGGATAATAACGTAATAAACGAGCAAAGCAATAACAAAACAAACAAACAAATAAACAAACGACCAAACAAAAACCTAAACCACACTCGCGTGACTCAATAACGCGCCCCTATTCACTTTTCATTCACAAGATTTTTTTTTTCATAAGTTTTAATTGAGTTGCCTCACAAATCATTTTTTTTTTTCGCTGAATTCATGCTAATACAAATTAAACAATAAATAAACACATATTTCCAGTGTTGGGAAGTCGGACTAAGACACGAGACTCACGAGGATCTAAAAAACATTCTGTCTGTCTGTCTGTCTCTCTGTCTGTATCTCTCTCTCTCTCTCTCTCTCTCTCTCTCTCTCTCTCTCTCTCTCTCTCTCTCTCACCCTGTATATGAATATGGATTATAATATCGATAAATTTCATACATCCCATCACCCCACTTCCCCGCGGTATCTGGTATGGAGTAGGATTAGCACAGCGTTCATTACTTCCCCCCCTTAGCTTTTAACATTTGTCCAAGTCATCAATAAATGGAGAAATCAAACTGCACAAGAGGCTCTTTGATCAAAGGAAACTAGGGTGCTCTGAACATCAGAGAAAGATAGAATGTGTTTTAAACGATTTGAAATTCATTCTAGGTCTATTTTTTTATTCTTGAATTTGATTCTAACTCAACTCTTGTTTATTGTCTCTTTCTGGCTTTGACCCTTCTTCTTCCCTCTTTCTCTTTCTCTTTTTTTATATTTTCCTTATTTCTAGCCGCTCTCCTTACCTCAATCCCGCCATTTCTTTCTCATTCTTCTATCATAATTGCCATCATTTGAGCATTCTAGCAATGCCCTTCCATTGCATGTACAATGCCCTTCCTTTGCATGTACGATGCCCTTCCATTGCATGTACGATGCCCTTCTATTGCATGTACAATGCCCTTCCATTTCATGTACAATGCCCTTCCATTGCATGTACAATGCCCTTCTATTGCATGTACAATGCCCTTCCATTTCATGTACAATGCCCTTCCATTGCATGTACAATGCCCTTCTATTGCATGTAAATATGTATTTCGCATGTCTGTTGTAGAGGTGTGTGTGTATGTATGTATGTATGTATGTATGTGTGTGTGTGTGTGTGTGTGTGTGTGTGTGTGTGTGTGTGTGTGTGTGAGTGTGTCAAAGTGCACCCTTGTTTGCAGGTGCATGGTACTTATTGTAGTATTCATCTTCTTAGTGGTTTCATTTGTCTTCTTTAGCCTTTTCTGTATTTGTAAGCGCTCAGGGTGTATGATTTAAGAGTATGCGGCATAAGCAATCACTATCCTCATCATTATTGTTATAGATGAAGATACGGATCAGGGGAAGTATGGGTGAGGAGGGGGAGGGAAGTCACAGATATGGGGCCACCGCCTTCCCTCCACCTTCCTGCTGAAAGCCAGCTCAGGAAATGAAAGGATCGGACAGTGTGAAGAGCCTGTAGCAATGCTCTTGTGGTCTATGTGGTCTTTGAGGGATTTGGCAGTTTACAGAGCGTATAGCGAGACGTCTTGTGGTCTGTGTGGTCTTTGAGGGATTTGGCAGTTTACAGAGCGTACAGCGAGACGTCTTGTGGTCTGTGTGGTCTTTGAGGGATTTGGCAGTTTACAGAGCGTATGGTGAGACATCTTGTGGTCTATGTGGTCTTTGAGGGATTTGGCAGTTTACAGAGCGTATAGCGAGACGTCTTGTGGTCTATGTGGTCTTTGAGGGATTTGGCAGTTCACAGAGCGTATAGCGAGACGTCTTGTGGTCTTTGAGGTCTTTCGATGAGATGTCAAAGATTAGAGAGAGAAGAAAGAGAGATGCCAGATCCTTGGCATCTCACACAAAGACCACATTACCATCTTGGAGGTCCAGACCAGAGTAAGGCCAGCCACTGGACCATACGAAGAGCTGTTGCTCACAGTCACAGTAAAAAAAAAAAAAAAAAGAAACGAAATGGTATTGTCATGTATG
>JADBJO010001938.1:224046-239046 GCA_016801955.1 Conus betulinus | reverse complement strand
TCGCAATGCCTGCAAGAAATATTCAATTACAAACAAAGTTGCTCTTATGTCTTAGATTGAAAAAATAGGGGGAAGATAAGCCTTCATATCTGCAGTGGTCGATAACTCTGCCTAACCAACTGTATGTGCTTGAGTGGGTGAATGGGGAACAATAAATACTTCTCAAAATGAACCTTCAGCAAGCTTATAGTGTCCAAGAGGGAGACAGTTTCCAATAAGGAGAAAACTCACTAACATGTAACTCCTGGTCAGATACTACTCACTAACATGTAACTCCTGGTCAGTACTACTCATACCTGGTCAGATACTGGTATTTCGAAACCTGGTTGTTTGGTCAGATACTGGTTTTTCGAAACCTGGTTGTTTCTCCTCAGTGACCACAGAAAGTAGTAACTTGACTCCTCTGCCTTTTGTTTGATTTTAAGAAGAATGCTATCCCCGAAAAAGGCTGGTGTGCAATACCATAGTATGTTTGTTGAGCTTTCAAAAAACTAACCAAAGGTGCCACCTAAGAAGCAAACGAAAATCATGAAAGAGAAAAATAAGCTACATTTTCTTGTGAAAAGTAGAAAATATAAAAAAAGATAACCTCTTAAGACGCAAGTGCTGAGGGCCAGTTCTTGGAATGAATCTGCAAGGGACTAAATACAATGAACTAATAAATTCCAAGGGTAAGTACCAGTGTAACTCCTGGACAGACACTGGTTTTTCGAAACGTGATTGTTTCTCCTCAGTGACCGCGGAAAGTGGTAACTCGACTCCTCTGCCTTTTGATTTTAAGAAGAATGCTATCCCCGAAAAAGGCTGGTGTGCAATACCATAGTATGTTTGTTGAGTTTTCAAAAAAAAAATAACCAAAGGTGCCACCAGAAGCAAAAGAAAATCATAAAGGAGCAAAACAAGACATATATATATATATATATATATATATATATATATATATATAGAGAGATAGAGAGAGAGAGAGAGAGAGAGAGAGAGAGAGAGAGAGAGAGAGAGAGAGAGCATATTAAAATGTCGCCTTTGCTATCGACCGGACGAAAAAACAACGCGACTTGATATTTAAGAAAGAGACACTAGCAGTACAAATTAACAACGGTAGGATACATAACCTGAACTGATCAACAGTCAGAAGATAGACGGGCAGACAGACAGACAGACAGACAGACAGACAGACAGACAGACAGGCCATCATGTATTCAACGATTAAAAACGTTTTCTGTTCTTTCTTTCCCGTTACAACAGCCTGCTTGACTGTCGCTTTCCTGACAGGTATGTATCATCATCAGTCGGCAGCATCCTTATCGTCATCAGCAGCATCTTTATCATGCAGCATCCTTATCACCATCTTCAGCTTCTTTGAAACAATCGTCATTGTTGTCATCACTGTCACTGTATAATTATTATTATTCACTCTGCATCAGCATCACAGTCATTGTCCTCTTCCACATGTCTGCCACCGCCCTCATTGCTATTTTGTCCTTATCGTTGTCCTATCAGTGGTAACTGACATCATTGCTATTGTCCTTGTCGTTGTCCTATCAGTGGTAACTGACATCATTGCTGTTGTCCTTATCGTTGTGTCCTATCAGTTGTCCTTATCGTTGTCCTATCAGTTGTCCTTATCGTTGTCCTATCAGTTGTCCTTATCGTTGTCCTATCAATGACACATCATTGCTATTGTCCTTATCGTTGTCCTATCAGTTGGCCTCATTGTAGTCCTATCAGTTGTCCTTATCGTTGTCCTATCAATGGTACCTGACATCATTGCTATTGTCCTTATCGTTGTCCTATCAGTTGGCCTCATTGTAGTCCTATCAGTTGTCCTTATCGTTGTCCTATCAATGGTACCTGACATCATTGCTATTGTCCTTATCGTTGTCCTATCAGTTGGCCTCATTGTAGTCCTATCAGTTGTCCTTATCGTTGTCCTATCAGTTGGCCTCATTGTAGTTCTATCAGTTGTCCTTATCGTTGTCCTATCAATGGTACCTGACATCATTGCTATTGCCCTTATCGTTGTCCTATCAGTAGTCCTTAGCGTTGTTCTATCAGTTGTCCTTATCGTTGTCCTATCAATGGTACCTGACATCATTGCTATTGTCCTTATCGTTGTCCTATCAATGGTACCTGACATCATTGCTATTGTCATATTGGCTGCAATATGTTTTAGTGAATGATGTAAAGTGTTGTTCAAACGATCATCATCGACATTGTATTTATCAGCATTGTGTTGTCCTTTTTTTTTTAAACTTTCTGTTTATTCCTTGCTGTCTCTCCGTTTCTATCTGTGAGTCCTTTCTTTCGTCAGGGAGTGATTAAGAGTGGGTGGCTGACAAAGCGATGATCTAGGTGATATGTTTTTTCTCAACAGTCCTGTTTCTATCTGTAGGTGTTGAGTGCTACCCCACTGATACGTCGCCCCTCTCTCTCTCTCTCTCTCTCTCTCTCTCCCCCCCCCCCCCCCCCCCCCCCCCCCCCCCCATTGCATTGAAGATTATATTTCATTTTCAGATTGTATTTCATTTTCAGACATATTTCACCATCCGTATATGTCCAAGGCTTTTGGTATGGTGTGCTGCAGTCTCATTTAAGTACACAGACGGCATGTATCAGAAGTGTTCCATTTCAGAAAAGCTACAGAAACAAAGACCGCCAGCAGCACAGGACAAAGAAAACGAAAGATAACAACGTGTGTGTGTGTGGGGGGGGGGGGGGGGGGGGTGCGTGCGTGCGTGTGCGTGCGTGTGTGTGCGTGCGTGCGTGCGTGCGTGCGTGTGTGTGTATGTGTGTGTGTGTGTGTGTGTGTGTGTGTGTGTGTGTGTGTGTGTGTGTGTGTGTGTGTGTGTGTGTGTGTGTGTGTGTGTGTGTGTGTGTGCGTGATTGTGCAACCAGGGGTTAATCTGAAACAAAATCGATTTCAGTCAGCCAGTGTCTTTGTGTGTGTTGGTTCCTTTCTTTTGATGGACTTGTAGATCATCACTGAGCAAATCTGATTAAAGTGTTTACTAACGTACGGCAGGCGACCAAATGCAAGAGACTGATCAAGAGCACCCACTTGTTAGGGCACAGGTTAGATCATGTCTTGTGGCAGAAGAAAAAGAAACACCGAAGGTGCTGGGGAGGACCCAGAGAAGCACTGTCTTCACCTGCCTTTAGAGCAGTCCTGTACCACCCTTGGAGGCCTGCGCTGTGTTGACGATGGGTACAGGCACCGTCAACACAGCGCAGGCCTCCAAGGGTGGTACAGGTTAAATCATATCTTGTGGCAGAAAGATTATCAGGCACTTTGAGACTCAATTCCTCGGAAAAAAAGACAGTTCAGGAAATCTTTAGTCTTAATATCAGACAAGATGTTTTATTCATTTTTAATGTTTGTATATTTGTCTGTTTTTTTGTTGTTGTTTTGTTTTGTTTTAGTCTGTTATGTATTTATCTATTCATTCTGTTATTTTGTAACTGGGAGGGACTGCTACCCATGAAGTTTCCCCCAGTCCTACCTTCCAGTATCACCCACTCCCACTCTCCCTATCTTCCTTGCTCATGAGCTGAAAGTGTCGGTTCGTTCTCATTATTTTGTTAGATGTCATTTTCATTTCATTTGAGAAAATTGTTAAGTCTAATGGTTCGTATTTTCACTGAGAGAAACAAGCTAATTTTCTGGAATTAATAAGTCTTGTTGACAATATATTAATTATTCATCATTTATCACGTTTCCTAAATATGCGATTTAGTTAAAGAATATCATGTATGATTGTTTATGATTTTCACTATACTTTAAATAGCGCCATTATCTATGTCTCATGATGTCCTTAGTTACACAATGCATTATCTACATTTTCGGCATAATGTAGAATTTTTCCCCCAAAATAATATCTGTTAAATCTCTCTCTCTCTCTCTCTCTCTCTCTCTCTCTCTCTCTCTCTCTCTCTCTCTCTCTCTCTCTCTGTGTGTGTGTGTGTGTGTGTGTGTCTGTCTCTAATGAAAACACACACAAACAAGTGTGCGTGTGCGCACGCAAGAAGCATGCACGCACACTTAATATAATCTACGCTTGCACATAGACTTGCGCGCACACGCACACACACACACACACACACACACACACACACACACACACACACACACACACACACACACACACACACACGGCATCACATCACATCACATCATACATAGCAAGCCTTGCTGTTGTGTGATAAATTCAAGCCTATAACCGTAGGGAGGCAGTGAACTGGTAGACGTTGACGTCAGTGACATGGCGTTATGTAGGACAGGGCCAAACCCACCCCTTCTGCCGCTGTAACCCTCCCTGGACAATGACATGGCGTTATAGAGGACAGGGCCAAACCCACCCCTTCTGCCGCTGTAACCCTCCCTGGACAATGACATGGCATTATAGAGGGCAGGGCCAAACCCACCCCTTCTGCCGCTGTAGCCCTCCCTGGACAATGACGTGGCGTTATAGAGGGCAGGGCCAAACCCACCCCTTCTGCCGCTGTAGCCCTCCCTGGACAATGACGTGGCGTTATAGAGGGCAGGGCCAAACCCACCCCTTCTGCCGCTGTAACCCTCCCTGGACAATGACGTGGCGTTATAGAGGGCAGGGCCAAACCCACCCCTTCTGCCGCTGTGTAACCCTCCCTGGACAATGACATGGCGTTATAGAGGGCAGGGCCAAACCCACCCCTTCTGCCGCTGTAACCCTCCCTGGACTGAATCGGCCACCCATCTAGTGCTGGGCGGAGGGGAGGGGGGGGGGGGGGGGGTGGACAGTAAGTGTTTTGACGCCGCGAAAACCCGGCTTATCGACAGGTTCGAACTCAGGCCTTCAGCGCTACATCGGAATGCTCTGACCATCGGCCTGCGCGGTCCAACACCTGGGAAGCCCCCAACTCAGGAAATGCTACCGCCTACTCGCCCTCAGGAAGGATTTCTCTCCCTTAGAAAAGATCAGTGTGAATGTAATTAGGAAAAAAAAACAAGTCTTACAGTGCTACATGATTGGCAGATAAACACACAAGTTACTGTTGAAACGAATTCCCCTCTCCGGCTCTCCTTCCCCCTCCCCCCACCCCCACCCCGCCCCATCCAACCCACATCCCTCGAATTGTTTAAAGCGAACCCCGCCTTTTCCAGGGAAGTTAGCATGAAAGGTTAGGGGTCGGGTGCCTCCAATTGAAAAAAAAAAAAAAAAAAAAAAAAAAAAAAAAAAAAAAAAAAAAAAAAAAAAAAAAAAAAAACTTGCTAGAACCTTTCTTTTGGCAGTGTTCCCTCTCTTCCCTCCACGGAGCCGATGTCCTGATGAGAACTAAAGCCATTTTTATTCTAAGCCTACGTGGTGGACCCCTCAGATTCCTCTCTACGTCATTACCCACACTGCCTGGCTTTCGCTCTTCAGCCAGGTTCCTGTGCATGTGCAGTGTCCATGTCATCAATCTCTGCATGTGCAGTGTCCATGTCATCTCTTTGTGCATGTGCAGTGTCCATGTCATTCTCTTTGTGCATGTGCAGTGTCCATGTCATTCTCTTTGTGCATGTGCAGTGTCCATGTCATTCTCTTTGTGCGTGTGGAGTGTGCATGTCATTCTCTTTGTGCATGTGGAGTGTGCATGCCATTGTCTTTGTGCATGTGGAGTGTGCATGTCATTCTCTTTGTGCATGTGCAGTGTCCATGTCAATGTCTTTGTGCATGTGGAGTGTCCATGCCATTGTCTTTGTGCATGTGGAGTGTGCATGTCATTCTCTTTGTGCATGTGGAGTGTCCATGCCATTCTCTTTGTGCATGTGCAGTGTCCATGCCATTCTCTTTGTGCATGTGGAGTATCCATGCCATTCTCTGTGCCTCAAGCCTGGCCAGCAGTTCAGTACATGCAGCTTAAACTCTCCTTCAGGACTTGAAAAATCAATTCAGTTAAAGCGGATTTTGTTGTGGTGGTGGTTATATCCGTTTTTTTCACACACACACACAGAGAGAGAGAGAGAGAGAGAGAGAGAGAGAGAGGAGAGAGAGAGAGAGATTCATAATCAGATCGTGCATGCATACGAAGGCCTTAAGAGAGGGAGAGAGAGAGAGAGAGAGAGAGAGAGAGAGAGAGAGAGAGAGAGAGAGAGAGAGACAGACAGACAGACAGACAGACAGACAGACACGCAGACACACTGACAGACACACAGACATACAGAGCGAGATAAACAGAGAGAGAGAGAGAGAGAGAGAGAGAGAGAGAGAGAGAGAGAGAGTCAGTTTAGTTATTAATACAAAGGCCTTTGGCGAAAAAGGTGGCGAGGGGAAGAACAGGATAACTGGTTTGCCTATGAAACAGTCTTTGCACAGAACAATAGCCTACGAACAGTCTTTCCACAGTCTTTCCACAGAACAATAGCCTACGAACAGTCTTTACAGTCTTTCCACAGAACAAATAGCCTACGAACAGTCTTTCCACAGTCTTTCCACAGAACAATAGCCTACGAACAGTCTTTGCAGTCTCTTTCAGACAGAACAATAGCCTACGAACAACAGTCTTTCCACATAACAGCAGCCTACAAACAGTCTTTGTACAGAACAATAGCCTACGAACAGTCTTTACAGTCTTTCCACAGAACAATAGCCTACGAACAGTCTTTCCACAGTCTTTCCACAGAACAATAGCCTACGAACAGTCTTTCCACAGTCTTTCCACAGAACAATAGCCTACGAACGTCTTTCCACAGTCTGTCCACAGGCTTTTTATCCATGTGCTTGTCCTACAGAAGTCCTCGTAGCCCCTTGATTGTGAAGAAACGTGTGACTCGGTTTTCAATTTATTTCACCCACTCAAGCACATACTGTCAGTTAGGCAGAATCGTCTGCCACTGCAGATATGAAGGCTTATTACCCCTCTATTTCTACAATCTGAGACATAAGAGCAAGCTTTGTTTATAATAATAATATATATATATATATATATATATATATATATATATATATATATATATATATATATATATATATATATATGTGTGTGTGTGTGTGTGTATATGTATGTATATGTATATATATAGAAGGGATGGTAATAGTTATAGTGATAGTGATAGTCATTATAATAAATAAGTAGAAAAAACAAAATGAGAGGAACTGTAATTAAAAAAAAAGGAGGGTGTGGGTGGGGAGGAGGGTAGTGTGTGTGTGTGTGGGGGGGGGGGGGCAAGAGAAGAATTGTGTTGCTAACTAACAATAATTTTTAAAAAAAGTGCTCAACCGGGTTGGGAGCGGCATCTGTTAAAACTTTGATTAAAATGTAAGTGAAAAACCTACAGCGCTGTTTCTTGCTGGTGCAGTCGTCAGGGTATGGGGGGGTCGGTGTTGTCGGTGTTTTTTTTTATACGTGTTCGCTGTCTGCCATCACGTGCGGTCAGTGTTTTCATGTGTTTTTTTTTTTTCTGCTCGCTGATAGGAACTTCCATTTGTGTCTGCAATTGTTAACCATTTCTATCCTAGTGTTTAGGGTTGCTAATTTTGGTTGCATAGGATCATATATTTTTCTGTTAGGCATAAATTACATCTTTTTGAAATGTTATTATATGATGCAGCTCTTTTTAAGATTTTCCAGGATATGTTGTAGTCTATTTTTTTATCTTTGAGTTTCCAAATGTATTTACTCAATTCTGTTTGATTTTTGTATCTTTCTTTGTTAAATGACTGTTTATGATTTGCATATCTAGTTTTAAATTGGTTTTCAGTGATACCTATATATGTTTCTTCAGCGTTCTCTGATTTTACAGTGGCTTGATATACAATATTGCTGTGTCGTTTGTCTCTGTACTGCTTTTCGTTTTGTTGGTTGAATCAATGATGTTTTTGAGATTCGGCATACATGAGTATGATAATTTGATGTTGTGCCTGTTAAATATCTTAAACAGCTTGTGCTCTTTGGGGAAAGAAGATGTCAGAATTTTAAAGAATTCTTTCCCAACGTTTGTTTTAACTGGTGATTTTTAAATTTTGGTCGTGGGGATTTTGCACAATTCTTTTTTCTTATTTTCAATGTGTCTGCTCTATCATCACCACAGAAGCTAACAAAAAGATAGTGAATTATTTAGACATCACGTTAGACCTCAACCAACATACATTTAAACCATACAAAAAACCAAATGACACACTGTTTATGTAAATATCAAAAGTAATCACCCACCTTCCATACTCAAAACGATACCTAGAGGCATAAACAAGAGATTATCTAATCTGTCATGTAATGAAACAGTATTTAATAACACTGCAGCTGAGTACCAAGAAGCGTTACACCAAAGTGGCTACAACTAGGGAAAGAATTCTTTAAAATTCTGACATCTTCTTTCCCAAAAGAGCACAAGCTGTTTAAGATATTTAACAGGCACAACATCAAATTATCATACTCATGTATGCCGAATCTCAAAAACATCATTGATTCAACCAACAAAACGAAAAGCAGTACAGAGACAAAAACGAGGGTGAAGAAAGGAATCTTGCAACTGTACCAAGAAACAACAGTGCCCTCTAAACAATAAATGCCTCCACAGCAATATTGTATATCAAGCCACTGTAAAATCAGAGAACGCTGAAGAAACATATATAGGTATCACTGAAAACCATTTAAAACTAGATATGCAAATCATAAACAGTCATTTAACAAAGAAAGATACAAAAATCAAACAGAATTGAGTAAATATATTTGGAAACTCAAAGATAAAAAAATAGACTACAACATATCCTGGAAAATCTTAAAAAGAGCTGCATCATATAAATAACATTTCAAAAAGATGTAATTTATGCCTAACAGAAAAATATATGATCCTATGCAAACCAAAATTAGCAACCCTAAACACTAGGATAGAAATGGTTAACAATTGCAGACACAAATGGAAGTTCCTATCAGCGAGCAGAAATAAAAAAAAAACATGAAAATCAAGTGAGATCAACAGCACCATAGGAAGGTCTTTCTTCTCCGTTCACTTAGGCAGGAATCCTGGAGGTACTGGTAAAGGCTGCTGCATGGTGAAGGCCCTCTAGTGGTCAGTAAAGTTTTGCACCCATTGGTGCGTTGGCAGGCTAGGTTTCCACTTATAGTGCCGCTGGGAATGTTCCGCTGTCACTGGGGCGGCATGGATGGATTGAAGGCTCGCCAGTGTGGAATATTGTGGAGATGTGATGTGGCAGTCTGGAGCGCCCCTGTTCTCAGTCCCACGATGATGGTCTTCTTCTTCGTTTACTTAGGTAGGAGTCCTGGAGGTACTGACGGAGGCTTCTGTGTGTGGAAGACCCTCCAGTGGTCAGTGAGGTTTTGCACACATTGGTGTGTTGGCAGGTAGGGTTTCTAGAAATTTTAAGTCATTTTTTATTTTTTCTACTTATTTATTATAATTACTAGCACTATCATTATTACTATTACCATCCCTTCTATATATGTATGTATGTATGTATATATATATAATATATATATATATATATATATATATATATATATATATATATATATATATATCTCAACCCCCCCTCCCCCCCTCTTAGGATTATTATCAATCCATCTTAACCACAAACCGTCACATATACCACACCACTCCACTCCTCCCCTCCCTCCACGCCCCCCCCCCCCCCCCCTGCTTTTCCTCTCCCATAATCCCCTCTGTCATTTCTTCTGGCGGCCATTCTTCACAGCACACCACATGGACATCAGATAAGTCTCTCTTCGTTCTTTGTTTGCACTGTCCTAAATGTTAAATGTGATCCTTTTTTTTTTTGCTTGAAGAAGACCTAAGAGGTCGAAATGCATCGTGTCTTGTCCTGTGCTTTGTTTGGCAATGTCCTTGGCGGCAACTAACCCCCACTCTTTCTAAATTTTGCTTCGTTCTCCGCCATCGGTCGCTCCATTTGAAACCTTTTTTTCAGTTATCGAAACAAATAAACCTCATGAATTAAATCCACTGCATAGCACACAGCTAGGAACGGAGTGCTGAGTTCACCCATTTTATATTAATACATCCCCCTCCCCTCCATTTACCTTCCTCCCCCAAACTTGAAGATGGATGGATATCGACGTGCATGCGGCAACGCTCAAGCAAGACTGATTCTGAATAGTTGGTCTCACTTTCGTTTAAACGTTTATACTTACCAAATATCGTGAGACCGACAGGGGGACATCATAAATAGAAAAGGAGAGTGAAGGTAGGGGGCTTAACTCACAAGGCACCGAGCGACAAGTTCGGCTGGAAGAGCTAAAGTAGCACTTCGTAATTCTGGCGCCAGGGGGATTATAATTCAAAACGTATGTCTGCAAACGCAGCGAGACAGACAGGGCAGCAGACAAGACGACACGAGTGGAGCCCCTGCTGAACGTGGCGTCGCCATAACACACTCAAGGGGAATAATTCTTGTGTTTTAATGTCGCTCGTTGAGACTAATTGAGACGTATCGATGGCGAGGTGAGAGCAGTGGTGGAATTACAGAGAGCGAGAGAGAGAGAGAGAGAGAGAGAGAGAGGGGGGGGGGGGATGCACACAGATACACACACGCGCGCTAGGCATCGTTAGGTTATCAACGATTCGTGTCTAAGACAGCGGGGGCGGCGAAAATAATCCTCAATAATCCCGTCAGTGTCTTGTTTCTGAATTTCCTCAGAGAAATACCATAATGTGTGATTACTGTGTGATGACAATGTGGTCCCAAAAGTCCCTCGGAGAAGGATGATGTTTAACAACGGCTGGAAGGGAGAAGAGGGGAGACCTCTGGATGACGTCGACAGGAAGTGTGTGTGTGTGTGTGTGTGTGTGTGTGTGTGTGTGTGTGTGTGTGTGTGTGTGTGTGGGGGGGGGGGGGGGGGGGGGGGGAGTGAGAGGTGTTTCTGACGAATCATACTAGACTTTGAAACAGTTTTTCTGATTACTTACTGGTCGCCGATTTATTACGGATATGTTCCTGTTCTGGTTGTTAAGAAATCCGGTAACAACGAATCCATTTAGTCTGATCCCTACCACTTCTTCACAAACCGGCTTCGACGGCTATTTATGATTGAAGCGTTTCTTTCACCTCACAGTTCTTTGGTCTGTCACTGACTGTTCGACGACAGCCAGGCACACAAAACACACGCCCTTCTCTTTTCTGAAGGTTTAAACACACGCCCTTCTCTTTTCTGAAGGTTTTAAACACACGCCCTTCTCTTTTCTGAAGGTTTAAACACACGCCCTTCTCTTTTCTGAAGGGTTTAAACACACACGCCCTTCTCTTTTCTGAAGGTTTAAACACACGCCCCTTCTCTTTTTCTGAAGGTTTAAAAACACACACCCTTCTCTTTTCTGAAGGGTTTAGACACACGCCCTTCTCTTTTCTGAAGGTTTAAACACACGCCCCCTTCTCTTTTCTGAAGGTTTAAACACACACACCCCTTCTCTTTTCTGAAGGGTTTAAACACACACACTGTTTGATGTTTCTCTCTTTTCTGAAGGGTTTAAACACACACCCTGTTTGATGTTTCTCTCTTTTCTGAAGGGGTTTAAAACACACGCCCTGTTTGATGTTTCTCTCTTTTTCTGAAGGGTTTAAACACACGCCCTGTTTGATGTTTCTCTCTTTTCTGAAGGGTTTAAATACACACCCTGTTTGATGCTTCTGTATTTTCTGAAGGGTTTTTAAACACACACCCTGTTTTGATGTTTCTCTTTTCTGAAGGTTTTAAACACACACGCTGTTTGATGTTTCTCTTTTCTGAAGGGTTTAAACACACACCCTGTTTGAAGCATCTTTATTTTCTGAAGGGTTTAAACACACACCCCTGTTTGATGCTTCTCTTTTCTGAAGGGTATAAACGCACACCCTGTTTGATGTTTCTCTTTTCTGAAGGGTTTAAACACACACCCTGTTTTGATGCTTTTCTCTTTTCTGAAGGGTTAAACACACACCCTGTTTGATGCTCTTCTTTTTTCTGAAGGGATTAAACACACACCCTGTTTGATGCTTCTCTGTTCTGAAGGTTTAAACGCATGCCCTGTTTTGATGTTTTCTCTTTTCTGAAGGGTTTAAACACACGCCCTGTTTGATGCTTTTCTTTTTTTTCTGAAGGGTTTAAACACACACCCTGTTTGATGTTTCTCTTTTCTGAAGGGTTTAAACACACGCCCTGTTTGATGCTTCTCTATTTTCTGAAGGGTTTAAACACACACCCTGTTTGATGTTTCTCTCTTTTCTGAAGGGTTTAACACACACACCCTGTTTGATGCTTCTCTCTTTTCTGAAGGGTTTAAACACACACCCTGTTTGACGTTTCTCTCTCTTTTCTGAAGGGTTTAAACACACGCCCTGTTTGATGTTTCTCTTTTCTGAAGGGTTTAAAACACACACCCTTCTCTTTTCTGAAGGGTTTAACACACACCCTGTTTGATGCTTCTCTCTTTTCTGAAGGGTTTAAACACACGCCCTGTTTGATATTTCTCTCTTTTCTGAACGGTTTTAAACAGACACCCTGTTTGATGTTTCTCTTTTCTGAAGGGTTTAAACGCACACCCTGTTTGATGTTTCTCTTTTCTGAAGGGTTTAAACACACACCCTGCTTGATGTTTCTCTCTTTTCTGAAGGGTTTAAACACACACCCCTGTTTGATGTTTCTCTCTTTTCTGAAGGGTTTAAACACACACACCACTGTTTGATGTTTCTCTCTTTTTCTGAAGGGTTTTAAACACACACCCTGTTTGATGTTTCTCTTTTCTGAAGGGTTTTAACACACACACGCTGTTTGATGTTTCTCTTTTTTCTGAAGGGTTTAAACACACACCCTGTTTGAAGCTTCTTTATTTTCTGAAGGTTTTAAACACACACCCTGTTTGATGCTTTCTTTTTTTCTGAAGGGTTTAAACACGCACCTTGTTTGGTGTTTCTCTTTTCTGAAGGGTTTAAACACACACCCTGTTTGATGCTTCTCTTTTCTGAAGGGTTTAAACACACACCCTGTTTGATGCTTTTCTCTTTTCTGAAGGGTTTAAACACACACCCTGTTTGATGCTTCTCTTTTCTGAAGGTTTAAACGCACGCCCTGTTTGATGTTTCTCTTTTCTGAAGGGTTTAAACACACATGCTGTTTGATGCTTTTTTCTCTTTTCTGAAGGGTTTAAACACACACCCCTGTTTGATGCTTTTCTCTTTTCTGAAGGGTTTAAAACACACACCCTGTTTGATGTTTCTCTCTTTTCTGAAGGGTTTAAACACACACCCTGTTTGATGCTTTTCTCTTTTCTGAAGGGTTTAAAAACACACACCCTGTTTGATGTTTCTCTCTTTTCTGAAGGGTTTAAACACACCCCTGTTTGATGCTTCTCTCTTTTTCTGAAGGGTTTAAACACACACCCTGTTTGATGTTTCCTCTCTTTTCTGAAGGTTTAAACACACACACCCTGTTTGATGCTTCTCTTTTCTGAAGGGTTTAACACACACACCTGTTTGATGTTTTTCTCTTTTCTGAAGGGTTAAACACACACACCCTGTTTATGCTTATCTCTTTTCTGAAGGGTTTAAACACACACCCTGTTTGATGTTTTTCTCTTTTCTGAAATGTTTAAACACACACACCCTGTTTGATGCTTCTCTGTTTTTCTGAAGGGTTTAAACACACACCCTGTTTGATGTTTCTTTTCTGAAGGGTTTAAACACACACCCCTGTTTGATGTTTCTCTTTTCTGAAGGGTTTAAACACACACCCTGTTCGATGTTTCTCTCTTTTTTCTGAAGGGTTTAAACACACACCCGGTTGATGTGTTTTTCTTTTTCTGAAGGGTTTAAAACACACAACCTGTTTGATGTTTCTCTCTTTTTCTGAAGGGTTTAAACACACACACCCTGTTTGATGTTTCTCTTTTTTCTGAAGGGTTTAAACACACACGCTGTTTGATGTTTCTCTTTTCTGAAGGGTTTAAACACACACCCTGTTTGAAGCTTCTTTATTTTCTGAAGGGTTTAAAACACTCACCCTGTTTGATGCTTCTCTTTTCTGAAGGGTTTAAACACGCACCCTGTTTGATGTTTCTCTTTTCTGAAGGGTTTAAACACATACCCTGTTTGATGCTTCTCTTTTCTGAAGGGTTTTAAACACACACCCTGTTTGATGCTTTTTCTCTTTTCTGAAGGGTTTAAACACACACCCTGTTTGATGCTTCTCTTTTCTGAAGGTTTAAACGCACGCCCTGTTGATTTTTTCTCTTTTCTGAAGGGTTTCTGAAGCACACACCCTGTTTTGATGCTTTTTCTCTTTTTCTGAAGGGTTTAAAACACACACCCTGTTTGATGTTTCTCTTTTTCTGAAGGGTTTAAACACACCCTGTTTGATGCTTTTCTCTGTTCTGAAGGTTTAAAACGCATGCCCTGTTTGATGTTTCTCTTTTCTGAAGGGTTTAAACACACGCCCTGTTTGATGTTTTCTCTCTTTTCTGAAGGGTTAAAAACACACACCCTGTTTGATGCTTCTCTTTTCTGAAGGGTTTAAACACACACCCTGTTTGATGCTTTTCTCTTTTTTCTGAAGGGTTAAACACACACCCTGTTTATGCTGTTCTCTTTTCTGAAGGGTTTAAACACACACCCTGTTTGATGTTTCTCTCTTTTTCTGAAAGGTTTAAAACACACACCCTGTTTGATGCTTCTCTGTTTTCTGAAGGGTTTAAACACACACCCTGTTTGATGTTTCTCATTTCTGAAGGGTTTTAAACACACACCCCTGTTTGATGTTTCTCTTTTCTGAAGGGTTTAAACACACACGCCCTGTTTGACGTTTCTCTCTTTTCTGAAGGGTTTAAACAAATACCCTGTTTGATGCTTTTCTCTTTTCTGAAGGGTTTAAACACACACCCTGTTTGATGTTTCTCTCTTTTCTGAAGGGTTTAAACACATACCCTGTTTGATGCTTTTCTCTTTTCTGAAGTGTTTAAACACACACACCCTGTTTGACGTTTCTCTCTTTTCTGAAGGGTTTAAACACACGCCCTGTTTGACGTTTCTCTCTTTTTTC